>JAFEUB010000369.1:340000-362500 GCA_024529925.1 Ophthalmolycus amberensis
AGTGGGGGGGGGGGGGGTGGGTGGTCTCCTGTAGTTGGTGAGCACTCTCCACACTGACGAGGGGTCGTTGGCTGAAAACTTGTTCTCCAGCTTTTCAGTGCAGCTCCTCTTAGCTGCCCTGATCTCCCTCGTCAATGTGTTCCTGGTCTGGTTGTACAGGATCCTGTCCCCACCTGTAGGCCTCCTCCTTGGCCCGACGAAGCTGCCTGAGTTTCTCAGTAAAGCAGGTTTATTGTTGTTGAATGTGCAGAAGGTTTTTTTCGGCACACACACGTCCTCACAAAAACTGATGTATGATGTCACAGTGTCAGTGAGCTCATCCAGGTCTGTAGCAGCAGCCTCACAAACACTCCAATCAGTGCAGGCAAAGCAGGACTGTAGCTCCAGCTTTGCCTCTTTGGTCCATCTCCTCACAGTCTTCACCTCAGGCTTTGCAGATTTTACTTCCTGCCTGTAGGTCGGGAGAAGATGGACCAGACAGTGATCAGAGAGTCCCAAAGCTGCACGAGGGACAGAGCGATATGCATCCTTTATGACAGTGGAGCAGTGGTCCAGTGTGTTCACATAAAACACCTGTGCAAAACCTCGTTTTATCATCTCAAAAACATCTCCAAACTCCGCCCCACTTTAACCCTGTCAGATGCAGAGAAGCTCGTCCACGCCTTTATATCCTCAAGACTGGACTACTGCAACGCACTATTCACTGGGATCACTGCCAAAAACATCCAGAAGCTGCAATACATCCAAAACAGCGCTGCCAGGATCCTGATGAGAGTCCGGAAGTATGAGCACATAACACCCATTCTGCACTCCCTACACTGGCTCCCTGTCTCATTCCGGATTGACTACAAAGTCCTACTACTCACACATAAATGCATAAATGGATATGCACCTCCCTACCTACAAGACCTCATCACTCCCCAAATCTCCACCCGCACCCAGATCATCAAACAGCTCGCTCCTCCGGGTCCCCAGCACCAAGCTCCGCACCATGGGCGACCGGGCCTTTGGCTCGGCAGCTCCACGCCTATGGAACAGTCTCCCTGACCACCTAAGGGCAACACAGACACTGGTGTCTTTTAAGACTGGCCTAAAAACCTTTTTATTCAGGAAAGCCTTTCTGACCTAAGTCACTGTCAGTTATTTCTTTTGTGTTTCTGTTCATTCACTGGTTTTTATTTTATTATAGTTTTTTTTATGTTTTAACTATGCTTTTTACTATGTTTTTACTATGTACTGGCTCTGTGGCACTCTGAGATTTAAAAAAAAAAAAAATGAAAAGTGCGTTACAAATAAAATACATTATTATTATTATTGTTCTTGTCCCTGGTGCTACACTTCATATGCTGTCTATATTAATATGCCTGTCTGTATTTAGGCAGTTCTTTGCTGAGGTTTGCTCTGTTGAAGTCCCCGAGAACAATGAGCAGGAAGTCTGGGTGTTTGTGCTCCATGTTGGTGATCTGCTCAGCAGGTGTTGGAGCGCCTCACTAACAGGCCTGAGGAGGTAAACACCGACCAGGATGAACGAGGAAAACTCCCGCGGTGAATAAAAAGGTTTGCAGTCTATGAAAAGTGTTTCCAAGTGAGGGCTGCATGATTCCTTTGACACTGTGACATCAGTACACCACCCTTCATTAATGTAGAAGCAGATTCCGCCTCCCCTCGTTTCCCCGACAGCGCCGTTACGCAGTCCGCTCGGAGGAGTTGGAAGCCCGGCAGATGGAGTGCGCTGTCCGGGATGTGCGCAACGAGCCAGGTTTCAGTGAAGCACAGGGCGGCGGATCTGCTAAAGTCCGTGTTTGCTTTGTTGAGGAGCAGCAGCTCATCCATCTTGTTGGCCAGAGAGCGGACATTCGCCAGGTGAATTGACGGGAGCGCAGTTCTGAGTCCCCGTCGGCGCAGATTCATTTCCAGTAACTTCAGAGCACTAAGTCCAAAAGTCAACATTTATTGAAAAAAGAAAAATGTTATCATTTACAAAATCCCCAACATGTTTAAATCCAACCAAAATATTCTACTTCAATCCTTATTTATTGGCGTTAAGCCTTTCAAAAACTAAACTTTACTAAAAAAAAAAAACACTTTCTTCTCCAATTTCTGAAATCCAAATTTGCTCTGCACCATTTGCAGGCTCACCTCGCTTCAAATGGGAGATGAGGTTGAATTCCTGTTACACCCAAAACAAAACTATGATTAACTCACAAAAGTGGATTTGTACACGCCATAAATGGACTTCCGCCATGCGCTCCACTAGACCGTCGAGTACAGATCATTGAAATAGGACCCTTAGTGTCAGTGCGGTAAATTAACTAATCAGAATTCTATTTCGTAGTTAGGACCAGCTAGAAAATAGATCCGGAGTGACTGAGCAACTGTGGGATGCATTGGAGACACGACGAATCCAAACATGCACCATTTTATTTAAACAAAAAAGGGGAATGTGTCTGTATTATTTGTGAAGTAGAATGGCCCCTGTCAATGATATTCACAGTTTATTATATTATTATTACAGATACCATCACATAAGCATTTTGTCATTAGCTATAGTAATCTATAACAGTTCTGATGTTGTAGCGCATATGAATACAGGAACCTTTACTTGGAACAGAGCATTTTAGACACGACAGAATGCAATTTGCTACATTATAATTGCACAAACCCAACCAAAAAGACACACATAGGTTACTTGTTAGAGACGTTGACGATGATGTATTTACATTTTTATAACAAAGAGCCCCGTCCTGCTATACTAATTTGTATTCACATTTTTTTTTTTTTTAAATATTGTATAATTTGGGCCTCGGACAAACCCTTATTTAAAGTAACATGATCGCAGGCTTGAAATCTGAACTCTGCCTTCAAAAGGCAAATGGGAAAATCAAACACCTCAGCGGTTGAATTGTGTCCAATCTGATTTATTCGGTAGACTTGTGACTTCACCGAAATAACACCCAATACAGTGTGAGCATTTCAAGACACCACTGGACTGTAAATACACTTTGTTATTTGGAGGGAAGTCATTCAATTAATAAATCACATTTTAAAACACAGTGCTCTGGACATTAAATACTTTGACAATTTAAAAACAATGCCAATGTGATACACAGCATCCAGAAAACACCAAACTATGACAGAGAGACAAAATGATGAAGTAGCTTCATCTCAGCTGAAAGGCTCATTTTGGAGAGTTTTTAGTTTATCACTGGAGAACCAAGTCTTAACCTTTCACTTGGAAAAAAAATGCCTCAACAAGCGTCACTGGAGCTCCATGCGTTTCTGTTGCTCAAACCAACACACTTATGTTTTTTGACAAGATAGAGCCGAGCAAATCTTTGATCACAAACACAGCAGCTAAATGCTTTCACCCCAGTGTGGACAGTCAAGTGCTGTCTCAGATCTCCCTTTTGTGTGAAACCCTTACTACAAAATGAACAGCTGAATTGTTTCTCCCCCGTGTGGACGACCGAGTGTCGTCTCAGATGTCCGCTTTGTGTGAATCTTTTGCTACAAACTGAACAGCTGAATGGCTTCTCCCCCGTGTGGACAACCAAGTGTCGTCTCAGATCACAATGATGTGTGAATCTTTTATTACAGATTGAACAGCTGAACGGTTTCTCCCGAGAATGAATTCTCATGTGATTAACTAGAAAGCCACTGGTACTGAAGAGTCTACTACAAACTGAGCAGCTGAAATGTTTTCCTTCTGTATGAAGTCCGAGATGCGTCGTTAAGGACTTCTCCTGGGAAAACCTTTTCCCACAGATGGAGCAACTAAATAGATTCACTCCTGTTTGGATTGCAGTACGCTTCTTCACATGTCTGTTGCGGATTGAAGTTTTTCCAGTATTACAGTCCAGATCACTGACAGATACTTCATTGTTTTGTAGATGGTTTAAATCTGACTGAGGTTCCTTCATCTCCTCCCAATCTCTTCCGTCATCAGTTTCAGGTTCATAGGAGAGTGAAGTCTCATAAGTAGCTGGATGTAAAGGACTGTCTGGTTCTGGTCCTCCGCAGTCCTCTCCATCAGCTTCTGTTTCCATCTGTTCAGTTTGTCTTTGATGAAGCTGTGAGGACTGAGCTTCCTCTTCATCATCTTCACTCTTAACAGGAGTGAATGAGAACTTGATGATATCAGCCTCCTCCAGACCTTGAAGCTGCTCTCTCGCCTGACTGGTCCAGAGTTCCTCCTCTTCCTCTTTAATGTGTGGGGGCTCTGGGTCCTCCTGTTCCTCTTTAATGTGTGGGGGCTCTGGGTCCTCCTGGTCCTCTTTAATGTGTGGGGGCTCTGGGTCCTCCTGGTCCTCTTTAATGTGTGGGGGCTCTGGGTCCTCCTGGTCCAGACTGGAGCTCCACTCCTGCTGCTCTTCTTCAACCACCAACAGCTGCTGGACGTCTGTGGAAAACAATGAAATACATAAACACGTTAGAAAACTGTAATTTCATGTTAACAACTAATCCACTGATGTCACTACTTTCCTAAAACATGTGGAGACATGTTGCAGACACTGTATACGTTGTATGAGCTCAGAAAAGAAAAGCCAATTTTCAGCTTTGTGACGATGCATTTTCCAGCTGGTTAAAGAGTTTCATGAGCTGAAGGAGGAGGATAAAGGAACACTTCATCCTTCAGTTTATCACAAACATTCATCACCAACACATCTGGAGATATGTGGTTTTCACTGGACAGGAAGGGGATGAAAAACTGAAAAGAAACTAAAGCTTTTACACAAATCTAGTGGATTAAAAAAAATACGTAGTGTAAATAAAATATACATTCATTCAATGTTAAACACAGCTTATACGCGGATATGTGAGTTCTAGTGCAAGAAGGTCAAAAACTCCAGGCGGGGCACTCTAGCGCTCGCCTGAACAAAGTGGGAAGTACTAGAACTTCCCACCAGCAGGCAGTGAACAGTCACGCCCATGGGTCCCTCAGGGCCAATGGGGTGGAAGAGGAGCCAGAGGAAGAGGAGCGCCTGGAGGCAGAGGAGCGTCCTATTTCTGCTACAACTGTGGGAAACCAGGACACTTCGCAAGAGACTGCATGTCAGCACCGCAGCAAACACAGAGAGGAAGAGGACAATACTCCAGAGGAGGAGGCGGACGGGGCTATGACGGACAAAGACCACACCAAGGGGCCCATCAGGCTCCTTGGGACGAGGGACATGGTCCCCAAGGCGGGGCCCATGCCACACAGGCAAGTAGCCAACAACAATGGCCTGGAGGTTACAACAGTCCTCCCTATTGACACGCCCCTCAATCACTGGCGTCACACACTCTACATTTGGGCCTCACCAGCGAACCCTTAATCAGGTGCTCAGTAAATGGACAGGATCACATCTTCCTCGTCGACACTGGAGCCACCTATTCGAGTGTGATGACAACGCAGCCGTTGTCGGACCGGTTTGTGTCAGTGGTGGGAGTCTCTGGCACTCCAGTTCGACAAGTTTACACCACCCCTCTCCCCATCACATTTCAAGATGCAACCCTCATGCACAGCTTTCTCTCTGCTCCAAACTGCCCAGTCAACCTGCTAGGACGAGATCTGATGACTCGCCTCAATCTGAGCATCTGGATGAACCAAGACGGTGTCCATGTCTCGTCCAACCCACCAACTAGTACGTTGTCCATGCCAGTACGCATTCTCTCCCTTGCTCCCGTTACAGAGACGGTGTCCTCCAAGGACGAAGAGGTTTACTGGCTACGCTGTCTTCAAAATGGCCCCCGAACCCCTGCCATCCAATATTGGTTCAACATTCTCAAACCAAAAATCACTCAGCTTTTGCCATACAAAACTCCCCTGGACCACGTCCATTGCACTCTAAATGTCACACCAGACCCCGACGACCCCTACACAGAAGACTGGGATGAAAACATGTCTCACCTTAGACCCACCATTCAGTGTCTACACATCTATTGTGGCCAAGAAGGAGTAGCGTCAAGAGTCATTCTATCTCCCTTCCTTCGCCCATGGTACCAGCTAGATGCGGACTCAACACCTCATGTCACTTTGGCTATTGGTTTTGGCCACGAGGCCAGAAGTCTGGGGCCTATGATCAAGAGAGCACTAACTCTCACTTGGGAACCAACCACTACTGAAGGTCTGCTCAAAGCCAAGGAGGAGACCATGTGGAGATGGACAGCCCCTGACACTGTTGAACACACTTTACCGGAGCACCTCCCTTTGCCTCGTCACCATGGCAAATCGTGTTCAGATCATCCAGCTACAACTGCCTGTTTGGCTCAGGTCCCAGGAAGGTTGTGGACCTCAGGGGCCTATGACGTTGGCCGCCTGACTACGGAACCCATCAAAGTCACATTCACAGACCCACAGCAGCTTCCTGTGTACAGACCCCAATATCGCCTGAAACAAGAACTGGAAGGCATTTGGCCGACTATTGAAGGCCTGCTCCAAGCCGGAGTCATCTACCCCACCGCATCAGAGTTCAACTCTCCCATACTTCCGGTTCCAAAGGCAGGAGGAAAAGGCTGGAGAATGGTCCAGGATTTCCGCCCCGTGAACGAAATCACAGTTCCAACAGGTCATCCGGTTCCAGATCCTCATCTCTCTCTCAGCAATTTGAGCCCTGCACACACCCATTTCACAGTAGTGGATCTGGCCAACGCTTTCTTCAGTATCCCACTGCACAAAGACTCTCAGCCCATCTTCGCCTTCACCTTTAATGATCAGCAGTATACGTATGCCTCCCTACCCCAGGGCTACAGGTGCTCCCCAGGACTATTCAACCACCACCTACGCATTCATCTGGCTGACCTCTCCCTCCCAGAAGGCGTAGTTCTGATTCAATATGTTGATGATCTGCTTCTGGCAGCAACGTCAGCAGCTCTCTGCCTCGATTCCTCTGTCCGACTCCTCACTCTATTGGCCGAAAAGGGCTACAAGGTCAAACGTGCAAAGGTGCAGTTCACTAGACGCCAAGTGTTGTTTTTGGGTCGCAATGTTTCATCAGACGGGATAGGCCTGTCACACACGCACAGGGCCACCATCTTGCAACATCCCCAACCGCTCACTGTTGCCGCTCTCCTCTCATTTCTGGGCTTAACAGGCTACTCACGAGCCCATATCCCAGACTACACCAACCACACCACCATTCTCAGAGAGATGTTGAAGGAAGTGGGCACCAGAAATCTTACTGCCAACCTCACATGGACAGCAGAGGGTGAAACAGCCTTCACCCTTACAGCCTTTGCACTGGCTTCCTGTCCAGCAAAGAATTGACTTTAAAATCCTGCTGTTGGTTTACAAAGCACTGAATGGTTTTGGGCCAAAATACATCTCTGATCTGCTGCTACCTTATGAACCATCCCGACCCCTCAGGTCATCTGGGACCGGTCTACTTTCTGTTCCCAGAGTCAGAACTAAACATGGAGAAGCAGCGTTCAGTTTTTCTGCTCCACATATCTGGAACAAAGTCCCAGAAAGCTGCAGGTCTGCTGAGACCCTCAGCTCATTTAAATCAAGATTGAAGACTTTTCTGTTTGCTGCTGCCTTTAATTGAACCACATTCAATTAATATATTAATCAATTTCCTGCATTTCTGCATCTTACTACTGAATTGTATTTCTTACACTGTTTCTTTAATTGTTTTTAAATCTCCTTTTCTTTTGCCTTATGTTTTGATGCTTTTAATGGTTTTATGTGAAGCACTTTCAATTACCTTGTTGTTGAAATGTGCTATACAAATAAACTTGCCTTGCCTTGCCTTGCCTTCACCCGCTTGAAGCAAGCACTTGCACATGCCGCCGCACTCATGTCCCCAGACTACTCCCTACCGTTCCACCTTGATGTTTCTGAAAGACACAGCCTACTCAATGCTGTACTCTTCCAGAAAAAGGGGGGTGAAAGAGAGGTACTGATGTATCATTCATCAAAACTTGACGCTGTGGAAAACGGTCAATCCACCTGCGCAAGATATGTTGCAGCAGTGGCAAAAGCGATTGAAAAGACTTCTCATATTGTCATGGGCCATCCACTGGAAGTACACACTGCATCATGGCGTGGCGGCATTCCTGATGAGTAAAGAATTCACGTTCAGTGCCGCAAGGAAAACAAAGATTCAACAAGCTTGCACCATGCCACACATCACCTTTGTGCCAGCCACAAGAAATATGACGGCTAACTTCACGGATGGACAACCACATGTGTGCGAGGAAGTTGCAGTACAAGAAAACAAATTGAGACCGGATCTCCAGAACACTCCCCACCTCACAGCTGAAGCCTGGCTGTACACGGATGGTTGCTGCTACAAAGGAGAAGAAGGGAACATTGCATCATATGCAGTGGTGGAACAGAAGAGTGAAGGCTATCACCAAACAGTGGAGTCAGGGATACTGCCACAACCCGCTTCAGCACAACTAGCGGAAGTGGAAGCACTGATTCAGGCTCTGAAGTGGAGCACGGAAAAAATTGTAAATATCTTCACAGACTCAGCTTACGCCCATGGAGCGGCCCACATCGATGGCCCTGTATGGCGAAGACGCAACTTCACGACTTCAAATGACCACCCCATAAGACACGAAGCAGCTATGAGAAGGCTGGTAGAAGCAATCCAACTACCAAAGGGGGTGGCCATCATGAAATGCAAAGGACATGACACAATCAGATCACGAATCAGCAGCCGGTAATGACGCGGCAGACAGAGCAGCCAAGAAAACTGGAGGCTACGCACCTCGCCAAATGGTTATGAAGCCAACATCCGGCCCACCTGAGCTCAACATCGAACACATCAAAGATCACCAAAAGAAAGCAGGACCTTATGAATGGTCCGAATGGACACGGAAAGGAGCCTCAAAAGACAAAGAAGGTCTGTGGAGAGCCCACGACGGCAGAGTGGTTGCCTCAGCAGAACTGTGTGCGGCACTCCTACCAGGGGCCCACGGACCTACACACGAGGGAAAGAAACGGACATTGGAAAATTTAAAACAACTATGGTGGCATCCGCACATGGAAGCGATATCTTTCCTCTTCTGCGATGAATGTCAAATTTGTGGCAATCACAATTCAAGAAAACCATTCAAGACACCGATGGGATCTTATCCCGTGCCCTCAGCCTGTTTCCAAGACATCAGCATAGATTATACAGATATGGGACCAGAGAACAGAGTGCAGGGAAAGAGGTACATCTTGGTAATGGTAGACAGATTTTCAAGAATGGGTGGAAGCAATTCCCACCAAGAGAGAAGACGCGCAGACTAGTTGTAAAGTGGCTGCAGACAGAACTGATTCCCCGTTACGGAGTACCGAGATGCATCCGCTCCGATAACGGATCACACTTTAGCAACACCATGCTCGCACAGGTAGAGCAATTTCTGGGAATCACACACCGATTCGGGTCAGTCTATCACCCGCAATCTCAGGGCCTGGTGGAACGAGCGAATCAGACCCTTAAGGCCAAAATTGCCAAAGTTTGCACGGGCTCCAAATTAACATGGGTTGAGGCCCTGCCCCTGGCCCTTATGGCCATGAGGTCCGGAAAAGGGGGAGAAACACATCTCTCCCCACACGAGATCATGACTGGCCGGCCGATGCCAGGTCCACCCAGAGATGGAGGTCATATGCCACCTCTGGATGTACAGCAGATTGAAATGTCTGACTATATGAGTGCCCTAACTTCTCTTACTGAAGCTCTCTCCAAACAGATCGAGAGGACTCGAGCAGTACCTGAAGCAGCGGCAGCTGGAAAGCAGATACAAGTAGGTGATTGGGTCAGGGTCAAGGTTCACAAGCGCAAGTGGACTGACCCCAGGTGGACTGGGCCGTACGAGGTGAAGGAGGTTACTTCACACTCGGTTCAGGTCAAGGGCAAATCAGGCGCCCCTTGGCACCACCTGACACACTGTGTCCCAGCACCGGTACCAACCAGAACACTGGGAGAAATTCGCACTGATTTGGAAAATGCATCGAGAGTCTAGACGCTCTCTAGGGGACCCTTATGCAAACCCCGCCGACCGAGGTCGGCAGCGCTTCACCTGGAAAGGGGTGGGATGTGGGAAAAAAACTATAATGGGGGTGGGTATGGGCATACTAGTTGCCCTCCTGATCTGGGGATTAGAAACCAAGTATCAGACACACACCCGAACTAGACGTAGCACCCCACCAGCTTCCGATCCAGACGATTCGGATGATAGGGACCTAAACATCGAGTTACAGTCATTGAATGAGTAGTTCCAAAACATAGAATTCACACCAAGCAGGTGTGAAAAGGGGGATTTGTAAATAAAATATACATTCATTCAATGTTAAACACAGCTTATACGCGGATATGTGAGTTCTAGTGCAAGAAGGTCAAAAACTCCAGGCGGGGCACTCTAGCGCTCGCCTGAACAAAGTGGGAAGTACTAGAACTCTGAAGGATAGCTTTTGCCCCAGTTAAATGTCACAGAGCCTTACAGAGAACCAGATTCAACCGGCAGCTCCATCTTAGAGATAGAGAGAAGGCGCCCTAGCATATCTGGCGCCCCGCTTATCTAGTCGGCCGAACATAACAATATGCTGTTCCATCAACATGCATACATACTGATGATGCAGAGAAGGCGGTCCCAGGACGTGAGCCAGTGTGGGCGGAGATGCCCAGTGCTCCTACAGGCTGTCTGAAAGCTAGAAACAGATCCGCCTCCTACTTTGTATTCAACCAATAGGCTTCCATCCGAAGAACCTATACCCCGCTTGCGCTCTCTGTAAAACGCGCCTTTTTTGTTTACTTTGCTCTAGGTCCGTGCACGTTTAACTGCTGGACATAATACTTCTGTTACAAATAAACCTTATTGCTTGAATTGAGCTAAACGCCTCGACCTAAGTCTGTTCACCTGAGTTTTCTCCTCAACATGAGTTTTATTCTCAACAGTAGCAGTAGAATATTAAAATACTCTGGTACAAGTACCTCGAATTTGTACTTCATTAACTTCGTTACATTCAACCTGTGCTTGTAGCAAAGTATTTTCAGTGTGATATAGTAAAGTACATGATGTGAATACTTCAGCACATGATGTGAATACTTCAGTACATGATGTGAATACTTCTTTCCTCTCTGGTTTGTCAGCAGTTGAACGTGATAATAAACCAAAGAGAACCAACCTGCTCTGTGTAACTGAAGCTGAGGGATGAAAACAGCGTCCAGTAGTTTCCGTTGTCGCTCGTTCTGCTCTTTTGAACGAGAAAGTTCCTCCTCGTACTCTGCTATCGTTCTTTCAAACACACCAAATATCTCTTCAGCAGCCGCAGTTAGTCGCTGGTTGACTAAACATCTCAGCATTTGGACTTTAGACATTTTTAATCAATCACGAATCCCGTTAAAACGCAGTGTGTCAGACGAGCGGTTGTTGATTTCAAGCTAGCATGCTAAGCTAACGTCATGCTAGCATCGAAGGCTATCGGGAGATTCAAGACGTTAAACATGAAGACAGGAAGCTGGACTCAAACGGGACCAGCAGAGCGCTGATAGTTTCCTCCCGGTTTGTGTCAGTTTACGTGTTTAAAAGGGAGGAAAGTCGTGAACTAAACGAAGCCTCTTCAGGGAGCCGCCATCTTGTCTAATCAGTACGGTCAAGTACTTCCGGGGCCTGGTTTTAACCTTCAAAATAAAACTTAATTAATTGGCTTTCTTTATGTGAACACATGCAATGATTTCACTCCCGGTTTTTGGTTGCTCTCAATGCACTTACACAGAAATATATATTTCATTTAATTTAATTTGTGGTGATTTACGTCTCTTTGTAGTCGTCTTGTCCATTTTCATTGTCGTTGTGAGTCTCTTTGCCTCATTTTGCAGCTGTTTTTCCATCTCTTTGTACCCGTTTTGTGTCTCTTTGTAGTTGTTCTGTGTCTCTTTGTAGTTGTTTTATTTATCTTTGTACCTGTTTTGTGTCTCTTTGTACTTGTTTTGTGCCTCTTTGTAGTTGTTTTATTTCTCTTTGTAGTTGTTTTATTTATCTTTGTAGTTCTATTTCTCTTTGTAGTTCTGTTTTTCTTTGCAGTTGTTTTTATTTTTATTTTGTGGTAATTTTGAGTCTCTTTCTGGTTGGTTTGTCTCTTTAAGTTACATTTTTATAGGTGAAGGCCTGGACCTTGTAATCTACATAATTCTACATAATTGTATTTCATTCCATGATTTTTATTTTTACAGTGGGTAAAATATGAATATTTCTCTCACCTCTTGTCACTTCTAAAATATAAAATAGATAACTTTTGTCCTCCCGGAACCATTGATGACCGGACATTGTTTCTTTACGACATCAATGTCTGCCGGAACTCAGCCGAATTGTTTACTTTTGTGACGCAGTCGGTCAGTCGGTCAGTGTTCGACAGAAACAAACCAGCTGAGGGGCATTTTATCGGTTTTGTTTCGGTGTTTTAACCGTTACGACGTTTATCTATCAGCGTTCTTCATCTTCAACCACAATACCCGGAAGTGTTTTGTTTTTTTTGAGGATAAAACGCTTCATTTTAATCAGGGAGAGTGAAAAATAAACATGTCCGCCCACCTACAGGCGTTCCCCTCGCCTTCCTCCCCGTTCCCTCCCGGAGCCGTGGAGGGTTTCGCGGGTGTGGACCGTGAGAGCAGCCCGCCGCCAGACATGGAGACCCTGAGGCTGTTCGTTAACGAGCGGCTGGCGGCGGCGGTGGACGACATCCTGGGGGAGCTGGGGAAGACTGTGGCCCGGTACCGGGAGCAGATAGACCGCCAGCGGCGACAGCTGGACCGCCTGAGGTCCGAGGAGGGCGAGCGGAACCAGACGGCAGGTCGGTTCCTTCTGGACACTAACATGTTTAATGCTTTAATGCTGTTTTACATTAATAGATCAAAAAAGAACAGTCGCTAAATATACGACCTCACAACACAAAACACAGGATGCAAATAACAGCAGAAATAAGAGTACTAACAGTTTAGTACTCACACACACACACACACACACACATATGTATATACGATTGTGTCAAAGTCTATCGTGAGTTTTTTGGCACAATACGTGGCTGAAATACTTGTAGTATGTGCTTTGCATTAAATAAGCAATTCAAAACACGACTTGGATCGGTGTAAATTGTGCCGATATGAGGAACCGGCAAAATGCAAACCACCAACTACTGTGTAATGTCTGCAAACCAGAAAACTGTTGTTCATACACACACATATATACATATATATATATATATATATATATATATATATATATATATATATATATATATATATATATATATATATATATATATATATATATATATATATATATATATATATATATATATATATATATATATATATATATATATATATATATATATATATATATATATATATATATTAGTTAAAACAAACCCATTTTAAATCTCACAATACAGAACTATCATCAGCAAAATGAACTTACGGTATCGAAAATAAAACTATCCTGTGATACTGGAGATTTTATGCCGATATTGATATCGTTATTTGGGAGGGCTTCATCGGCCAAATGTGACATTTTAAATACATTTTAGACATTTTAAAGGTAATAAACTTGTCTGTGCTCTCTGGTGGAGTTTTACTGAACTATATGCTCCGACTCAAGAAATAGACGGAGCCGAACTAACAGCAACTGCAGGATTTTACGCCAAATGGATCTAAAATGTTAGTGTTTAAAAAGGTCTGATTAAACCTGCAGACACCTTGGAGTTAGTTCTGGATTTATTCTCATCCGTTGCTGAATGATTTGAAACGTACACACAGTTTTAGTTATTCATAAAAACTCTTGTTTTTGTCTTCTGCCTCCCGTCAGACTGTCTGCGGACTTCCTCCTGCATAAAACCTGATGATCGGATCCTGAGTGTCCAGCTGGACCAGACTGACATCGGCGCCTCGCCTGCTCAGATTAAAACAGAAGTTGGCAGCGAGGAATGTGCAGCTTCAGAATCAAACGGGGACTTTGATCCAGCTGGTGGTTCGGAAGCAGCGAGCGATGGCCGCCTCCTCGCCGAGTCCTCTGAGACCGAAGACAGCGGAGACTACTGGAGAGAGACCGCAGGACTTTGGAAACCAGAGGAGACGGAAGAAGAAGGACAAAGTTCATCTCAGAGCAGGACTGATCTGTCGCAAGACCATCAGCCTCCGCCAGTGTTCAGCTGTAAAGTTTGTGGCGAGTCCTTCCAGAGGATTGATTGTCTACTCAAACACGCATCGGCACATTTGAGAGACTGCGGCCTGTGCGGGAAACGTCTGGAGCAAACGGAGAACCTGAAGCTTCATCTCAGAGTTCACAAGGAGTCGTCGTTCCGCTGCAGCGTCTGCGGTCAGAGCTTCACCCTGCGGGGGAACCTGAGGACGCACATGAGGATCCACTCGGGCGAGCGGCCGTACGGCTGCACCGTCTGCGGCAAGAGCTTCGGCAGGAGGGCGACGCTGGTGCGGCACGTCCGCAGCCACACGGGCGAGAAGCCGTTCGCCTGCGTGTACTGCGGCCGCGGCTTCGTGGAGAAGGGCAACCTGACGGTGCACCTGCGGACGCACACCGGCCAGAGGCCGTACTGGTGCTCCAACTGCGACAGACACTTCAGCCAGCTGTCCTGCTTCCACAAACACCCCTGTCAGAGGAGAGGCCTGACCACGTGAAGACGGGGACTCTGTGCAACGCAACGCTAACGTCCTTCAAGAGCTGTGAGGACGGATGATGAGCTTCACCGGTAAAAAGCCTCTTATTCTGAACTCAAAGTGATGGTGAGGAACTTTTATCTGGTTCTGAACCAGCCTCAGTGTAGTCCTGGTCCTCTATCAGACCTCCATCAGTACAGAGACCATCAGAGAGAAGATGGTCTGTTTCTATAGAGTTATTCTTGATGCTCGTCATCGGAGCCACCGGGTCGGATTCTGGTGAAACCAGATGAACTCATGCAGGTTCACCAGAACCTCCTTCAGCTCAGACTCCAGCAGAGACCGGTCCACCGTGAACAGACCCAGACCCTCCTCCTCCTCCTCCTCCTCCTCCTCCTCCTCCTCCTCCAGGAGCAGAGCAGAGCGTCTCCTCTCTGCTGGAGACCCAGGACGTATTGCTGGACCCGCTGGAGGGAAGGGAGGCACGGGAGAACCAGGACTAAGAGGGACAGACTGTCAGACCTGCTGCAGTAACATGAGAGGTTTTCTAAAGAGACTCTGGTGATCAGAGACACGACAGCTTTAGTCCACAGAGGGCGACAGAACCAGAAGTGGTTTATTGTCTAGTACATTACACACACAAGGAATAACAATAAGACAAATAAAAGCATGTTAAAGCAAGTATGTTATGTCATGTGTGCTAAGAAGAGATGTTCAAAGGTGTGGAACAATAAGAGATTGTACCGGGGATGTAAGTGAGTCATTGGGGGTCCCGGACTTTATTGATGAGCACAACTGCAAACGGGAAGAACCTGTTTTTGTGGCGTGAGGTCTCGGTCCTGATGGAGGTCTCGGTCCTGATGGAGGTCTCGGTCCTGATGGACCGCAGCCTCCTGCCAGAGGAAAAGGACTCTAACTGTTTGTGTCCAGGGTCAGAGGGGTCGGCTGCAGTCTTTCTTGCCCGCATGAGGGACCTGGAGGTGAGCAGAGCGAACGATGCGCTGCAGTCTGAACTCGTCCTTGGCCGTGGCTGCAGCGTACCAGACGGTGATGGAGGAGTCAAAGTCCTGATATATAAAGCATTTAATAATGCAACCCAATGAATTGTTTAAACAGTTGTATCCACATAGAAACCTGATCCCTAAACATTACCCGGCCTATAACAACAATAGGACCCCTGATACATGTGGAGCGTGAGATTTGAAGCAAAACACAAGGCGCTCAAAAATACTCTCTTAAAACTTCAAGAACATCCCTAAATCTCCATCATTGGGAGACCTCCCCTTCAAACCATGTTGAGTATGGACCCTTGAAGTGATTTATTGTGGACATTGAGGACAACAGTGACATGTTTGCCTGAGCCCTGCATGCTGATGTACCGAAACATCTTCTCTACCAACCGGGTTCCTGTGCGTGGAGCAGAGAACAGGCAGGACTCATCACGTGCAGTGAGATTGATCATGAGCCCGCCTTTTGCAGAATAAAGAAGATACTTTTAGTCGACAGTGTTCTCTACTTTGGACTAGTTTGCGGTTGACCATATCAGTGAGCATTTCCATGCCGACCAAGTATGTGAAAATGATAAAGTATTGTTATTATTAAGCCCTTTGACTTACAAAGTGCTTATGGTGGAGATGAGAGCCAATATATTGTTCCATTATTTTATTTCTATGTGCAGATGCAGTTAAGTTGTGCCCATGGTGCTTGGAAGATTTTCTACTGAATAAAAACAAAGATAAAATTGTTTGTTTCAATGATTTTTGTTTTATAGTTCACTGTTACATCTTGTGGGTGAACACACAGATACACAATTCAGTGTTAAAATACACTTTCATGTCTCATAGAACAACACTGTGAGTGTCAGATATTTAACTCTATTAAAGAGTTAAAATATCAACACTGTCCAAAGCGTAAATGTAGCTCTGAACCTGTGAAAATTATACAAATACTGGTATAGTGTTCATTTAAACACTATACAAATAGATTTCACACTTCCAATTTTGCTGTTTGGTTATTGGTCCCTGATCCCAGGGTGGTGCCCCTTAATTGTTAATATATGTTAATAATCCAATTGATATTAATAATTTTATTAATGTCGATAATTTAAGTTTTAATACTTGCTAATAACCAGCACGTCTCGTGTGTTCAGTTTAAAACCAGTACGTCTCGTGTGTTCAGTTCAAAACCAGTACGTCTCGCGTGTTCAGTTTAAAACCAGTACGTCTCGTGTGTTCAGTTCAAAACCAGCACGTCTCGCGTGTTCAGTTTAAAACCACTACGTCTCGTGTGTTCAGTTCAAAACCAGTACGTCTCGTGTGTTCAGTTCAAAACCAGTACGTCTCGTGTGTTCAGTTCAAAACCAGTACGTCTCGTGTGTTCAGTTTAAAACCAGCACGTCTCGCGTGTTCAGTTTAAAACCAGTACGTCTCGCGTGTTCAGTTTAAAACCAGCACGTCTCGCGTGTTCAGTTTAAAACCAGTACGTCTCGTGTGTTCAGTTTAAAACCAGCACGTCTCGCGTGTTCAGTTTAAAACCAGTACGTCTCGTGTGTTCAGTTTAAAACCAGCACGTCTCGCGTGTTCAGTTTAAAACCAGTACGTCTCGTGTGTTCAGTTTAAAACCAGTACGTCTCGTGTGTTCAGTTCAAAACCAGTACGTCTCGCGTGTTCAGTTTAAAACCAGTACGTCTCGTGTGTTCAGTTCAAAACCAGCACGTCTCGCGTGTTCAGTTTAAAACCACTACGTCTCGTGTGTTCAGTTCAAAACCAGTACGTCTCGTGTGTTCAGTTCAAAACCAGTACGTCTCGTGTGTTCAGTTCAAAACCACTACGTCTCGCGTGTTCAGTTTAAAACCAGCACGTCTCGCGTGTTCAGTTTAAAACCAGCACGTCTCGCGTGTTCAGTTCAAAACCACTACATCTCGCGTGTTCAGTTTAAAACCAGCGCGTCTCGCGTGTTCAGTTTAAAACCAGCACGTCTCGCGTGTTCAGTTCAAAACCACTACGTCTCGCGTGTTCAGTTTAAAACCAGCACGTCTCGCGTGTTCAGTTTAAAACCAGTACGTCTCGTGTGTTCAGTTTAAAACCAGCACGTCTCGCGTGTTCAGTTCAAAACCACTACATCTCGCGTGTTCAGTTTAAAACCAGCGCGTCTCGCGTGTTCAGTTTAAAACCAGCACGTCTCGCGTGTTCAGTTCAAAACCACTACGTCTCGCGTGTTCAGTTTAAAACCAGCACGTCTCGCGTGTTCAGTTTAAAACCAGTACGTCTCGTGTGTTCAGTTTAAAACCAGCACGTCTCGCGTGTTCAGTTCAAAACCACTACATCTCGCGTGTTCAGTTTAAAACCAGCGCGTCTCGCGTGTTCAGTTTAAAACCAGCACGTCTCGCGTGTTCAGTTCAAAACCACTACGTCTCGCGTGTTCAGTTTAAAACCAGCACGTCTCGCGTGTTCAGTTTAAAACCAGTACGTCTCACGTGTTCAGTTTAAAACCAGCACGTCTCGTGTGTTCAGTTTAAAACCAGTACGTCTCGCGTGTTCAGTTTAAAACCAGCACGTCTCGTGTGTTCAGTTTAAAACCAGTACGTCTCGCGTGTTCAGTTTAAAACCAGTACGTCTCGGGTGTTCAGTTTAAAACCAGTACGTCTCGCGTGTTCAGTTTAAAACCAGTACGTCTCGCGTGTTCAGTTTAAAACCAGTACGTCTCGCGTGTTCAGTTTAAAACCAGTACGTCTCGCGTGTTCAGTTCAAAACCAGTACGTCTCGCGTGTTCAGTTTAAAACCAGTACGTCTCGCGTGTTCAGTTTAAAACCAGTACGTCTCGCGTGTTCAGTTTAAAACCAGTACGTCTCGCGTGTTCAGTTTAAAACCAGTACGTCTCGCGTGTTCAGTTTAAAACCAGTACGTCTCGCGTGTTCAGTTTAAAACCAGTACGTCTCGCGTGTTCAGTTTAAAACCAGTACGTCTCGCGTGTTCAGTTTAAAACCAGTACGTCTCGCGTGTTCAGTTTAAAACCAGTACGTCTCGCGTGTTCAGTTTAAAACCAGTACGTCTCGCGTGTTCAGTTTAAAACCAGTACGTCTCGCGTGTTCAGTTTAAAACCAGTACGTCTCGCGTGTTCAGTTTAAAACCAGTACGTCTCGCGTGTTCAGTTTAAAACCAGTACGTCTCGCGTGTTCAGTTTAAAACCAGTACGTCTCGCGTGTTCAGTTTAAAACCAGTACGTCTCGTGTGTTCAGAGACTGTGACGATTATTTAAAGCGGTAATGTGAAGCACCACTACGAGACAAAGAACAAATCTTTTGAGCAAACCTCTCACATCTGAAATGAAGTCACAGATATTAAACAATCTAAGAGCCCAATATGATCAGAATCCTAACACGTGAATTCACTGTCCAACAATGTTGTTAACAGAGAGGAATAGAGCTGAAACAAGTGTTAATAACCACAGAGAAAGTCCATGCACACTCATGTATCTTATTAGAAGATAAAATATAATATAATACTGACATCACTTACACCTGAATGAACTGAATTTAAAGCTTCAGGGCAATTCAGTGATAGTAATGTTTCCTAAACGAAGTACTTTATTTTAAGATAAATAAATGTCAAAGCTTTCTGCAATGTAATTTAATTCTAAATGAAGAACATTGATTTATTATTAGAGTATGTATTATTTATAATTCATCTAGTTCAATTTGAAAACTGACAATAAATATTGTTGAGATATTATGAAACTTTCTTTATTTGATTTGACAGTCAGTCTTTCACTTCATACAGACGTCAATACAACTGTCAGACTACTTCAATATATATATGAGACTAAATCACAGCACAAGTTATACATTACTGTGATGTTCCGGACCTTTGACTGAGGAACTTCTCTCGAAATGGACCTCGTTGCATTTTAACTGAATACCCCAGGCATAGAGGGTTAAGATGGAAATAACGACTTCTATACCTTTAAGGGCTTT
Source organism: Ophthalmolycus amberensis (assembly GCA_024529925.1). Classification (NCBI taxonomy): domain Eukaryota; kingdom Metazoa; phylum Chordata; class Actinopteri; order Perciformes; family Zoarcidae; genus Ophthalmolycus; species Ophthalmolycus amberensis. The sequence continues at coordinate 359,561 of JAFEUB010000369.1, forward strand.
TATTTTGTAGGTTACCAACTAACCCGGATGTTCTTCTGAGAACAACATGGCGCCTAAAGTTGTTAGCAACAGCAGCGTCTCTTTGTTGTGCTGATAAAGTCTCAGTTAGCTCCATCAGCACTGATCCATCAGAGTCTCTGTGTCTGGATAAACATGTCTGAATGGACTTTTAGCTCTTCACCTTTTTTTCTGGATGTTTTTCCTCTGACTCATCTCCCGGTAGCCTACAAAGCTATTGGAGTTAGCTTAGCATGCTAGCTGGAAACACACCGACGGGGACGGAAGTGATCAACACAGCGCTAGTCAGAGTTTAATGAGAGCAAACGGTGTTTGTGACGCAGTTTGTGTGAAAATGTCTAAAGTCCAAATGCTGAGATGTTTAGTCAACCAGCGACTAACCGGCTGCTGAAGAGATATTTGGTGTGTTTGAAAGAACGATAGCAGAGTACGAGGAGGAACTTTCTCGTTCAAAAGAGCAGAACGAGCGACAACGGAAACTACTGGACGCTGTTTTCATCCCTCAGCGTCGGTCACACAGAGCAGGTTGGTTCAGGAAACACTCAGCATCTTTAACACACAAAGTAGATGAGATGAGAACGTGCAGCGTGTTGAAATCTAAAATATGTTCATCAGAACCGTTTATTGCCAATGTATGTAACATACAAGGAATTTGTCATGGCAGGTGGTGCATAACATTCAGTGGCGGGCCGTGCATTGTATACCTGGGCCTTCACTGCTGTCCTGCAGCTGAAATACCACCTTATAACCACATTGTGGCGCCACAGCTCATTTTTAAGGCTGTAACTATGTACGTCACCGTTCGGTACGAGTCGTTTGAATAAAGCTCGAGCATTTAGAGAATGCAAAAGCCTAAATTCAGGAAAACATAATGTTCTCAGATGGTCTGGCTGTGGGCTCCACAGTCATTCCTGAATGACGAGCCGCGAGCCAAAGAGAGACATTTCACTTTCACAACGTGAACGTTGAACGCACCTCTCTGCAGCGTCTTTCCTCCTCTCAGCACCTTGTGTCATGGTGCAGCTCAACTCACTCACGATGCATTTTGATTGGTTGACCTAAATCACGTGATGTGATTCACTACCCATCAGCCTCAGCTGGCTGTTAAATTTCGTGATAGTCACGTGCTCGCCCACTGACCAATCACAGCACACTGCACCTCGCGGGAAAGCTACAGATGAACACTGAGCTGCACGTAATGCTGACGTCATTATAGGCGGCTAGCGGCCGCTGACACGTCAAAGAATACGCCCAACATGTCAAACTAAAGATCTGATTGGTTGAACACTATGACAATCAACAATATCGTCCCCATGTACTTTAACCTGCTCTGCACAGAGCCGAGTCTGCAGGCCTCTGCCATCGACACACACAGAGGTGAGATCTGAGAGCAACTGAGAGCAACTGAGGAAGACAGTAGCTGTGCAATGAGAAAATAAGATAATGGAAATTTTTTTTTATAAATTATAATACATGTAGTGCATTTAAGAAAAATTATAAAATTATAAAATAAATTATATTTTTTTTATATTTTTAATTTAAAAAAATATATAAATAGCTTTGTGATTCTGTTTAGGCCAGCAGAGAAGGCCTTGCAGGCCCTGACGGCCTGCCACTGATAACATTAGACAATAAGATTAAACAACTAGAAAATGCATTTCCTGCTGAAAATGCGTTGGAATGCTGAAAGCTCAAATTAATTGCAAAAAAATTGCTGAAAATGAAGAAATGGGAGACTACCCATCTGAAAAATGTTGAAGCCCGAAAGCATTTAAACTGCACTGCTGAAACCCCTTCTAGTTGAAATGTCTAACTATGGTGTCTGTAGCTGAAAGTATGAGGAAGAAGAAGGCTTTGAAAGTTGAAGAAGTTTAACAGGATTTGAAGATTTTCTCCATAGAGATCCCATTCAAAAAAAATTGCAAAAAGCTGAATTCAAAAAGTTTAATAATTCAAAAAGTTTAAAGATTACAAATACAAAAAGTCAAAGCACCCCTCTCCTGAAAGAGCTGAACATTTTGATATTCGAACGGTTTCTGTAGCTTAAACAAATGTCAGCGGTAGTGATATTTGTTGTCGTAGTAGTAGTAATACTAGAACTATTAGTAGTAGTTGTCGCAGTATTAGTAAGAGCATTCATTATTTTAACAAAAAGCCTAATTTTGAGCTTAACGTTTAAATACAGTTAATCCATGAGGCTTTTATTTTGAAAGGGTGGGACTGGTGGGGGAGAGGAGACATAATCTTAATGTTTGACACACATAAACAGAGTTTATTAAATGACAGGCTTTATCACAAGCATTTCAGTTAGAATTAATTTGAGCGAGAGAGAGAGAGAGAGAGAATCTTTCTCATTTGGAGATTGTACTATGTTTTATCTTCTATTGTCCTGCTCTGCCATGTCTTTACTCGTCTCTCCCTCTTGTGTCCCTCAAAACTCCCATAACCGTAGCTCCTATTGCTCCGATATTTATAAATGAGAGGAAGGATGAGTTGAAGAACAGATACTGTAAAAATTGTGTCTGTAGTTTACAAAATGTGGCTTAACTGGCGATCTAGAAATGGGGTACCGTGTGAAGATGTTTTTGAAGCAAAATTTAACATTGGTCTCTACAGAGCAGAAAGTTGGTTTTCCTCACAATTAACGGCTTCTGTGTCAAATGTGTAAATCTGTGGGATTCCACAGTCATTTGTCTACGACAAGGACAAGAGTAGCTACTTCTACATCCAGAAATTATGCATGAAGAGTGAAGATTGTAGACACAGTGGCAAAACACATCTTTTTTTCACAAGAATCTCAAGCTGCTCTTCACTCTAGCGGTGACATCACGCACTCTAAGCTGCGCAATACACACCCATTATAAAGTCAGAAAAGGGCTGAAAAATCATAAAAGTTAAATTGCTGCAGTTCAAAAAGTGTAA
>JAFEUB010000369.1:370000-386957 GCA_024529925.1 Ophthalmolycus amberensis
TAAATGATGCTGGCTTCTTTAAGGCTGATAAGGTTGTTACAACTTAAAAACTCATGTTTGTTCAGGATGTGGCAGTGATGATGGGTTGGCGGATTCTTGTCAAAGACTTTGAGTGCTCTCTTATACAGAGAGTCTATGGGTTTGAGTGTTGCTGTGCACGTGAGTGACCAGCTGGTCAGACAGTACACTAAATGTGCGAAGATCATGGAATGTAGGAATGTCCTGGCTGCGTTTTCTGTCAAGCTGTTTCTGATGTGCCTGAAGTTCAGAAGGTTGAATTTGATGTGGGTCGCTACCTTTTTGACATGGCTCTTGAAGGTCAGGGTGGAGTCTAGAGTTACCCCTAGGTACTTGAACTCGGTTACTAAGTCTAGCCCTGTTCCCTTTACAAATATGTTCCAGTGTGTTATTTTTTGAGCACGTTTGGAGAACATCATACATACAGTTTTTTTAGTATTCAACAGGAGGCAGGATTTAGTGAGCCAAGCTCGGACATCAGACATAGCGGATGATAGGATGCGTAAAGCGTCTTGGTTGTTTGTAGCTGATGTAAAGATTACAGCATCATCCGCGTACATCTGTGTATGTATATTCTGACAGGAGTTGGGTAGTGTGTTAATAAACAGGGAAAATAAAAGCGACCCAAGGACCGATCCTTGAGGAACACCTGCAGGACATTCAAGACAGGGAGACCTAGCACCATCTACAGTAACAGATTGTTTTCTGTTGGACAAGTATGATTTGAACCAGTTCAGAGCATGGGTGGAAAAGTTGAAATGGGTTAACCTGGACAGTAGGATTTGGTGATCTACAGTGTCGAAAGCTCTCTTGAGATCTAAAAAGATAGCACCGACACATGCATTCTTGTCCAACAGACCCTTGATCTTTTCAATGAGGACACACAGGGCCGTCTCAGTCGAGCGAAAACCAAACTGCATAGGATGCAACAGGGGATGGTCTTTGTTTAGATGCTCTACAAGAAGTTGGGCAACCCATTTCTCTGCTATTTTTGATATTATCGGTAAGATGCAGATTGGTCTGTAGTTAGACATGTCAGATTTTTTCCCAGACTTGAAGATTGGGGTTACCACCGCCACCTTCCAGGCTGAGGGGACCACTGCATGTTTAAGGGATAGGTTAACCAGATGAGTTACGGGTTGGACCAAGGCTCGGCTCCAGCGCCGGTAGTCCCCCCCAGGGCATGCTGCTGACCGGCCTGCGGCATCCGTAGAATCCTGTCTGGAAAACTAGCGATGGCCCATCGGCCGCTGCACCGGCCCCTCCATTCCGAGAAGGCAGCGCTCTCCAAACAGCGTCAGGTGAGACGGATGTAATTCGTGGATCAACCGCTTTGAAGTTGGCTTCCTTCCCTGGTGTAGTGTGTAGCGGGCCTGGGCACGGATGAATATCTCCAGATAACAGCAGGAACATTGTGATAATCAGAGTGTGGCTTAGCTGAAGCAGAGCCGCTGGTTTCGTGCGTTTCTTCACTCTGTTGTACAAAGATGGAAAAATGAACGATACGGCCAAAGCGTGCTTCCCATATCCACATTTCACCATGTCTTGGTTTGACAGTTGGCTTGACAGATCAGCATTGTTTGCGCATATTTTTCCACAACTATAAAAGGGTGGGTTGATGACAACCGTTTTCAAAACTAACTGGATGTTAGCAGGTCTTATAAAGTTACAAAGCAATCCATCGACTCAGAGGGCTGAGAGTGCACCTGCTCTACCTGCCACCATCTTGGATCCTTAGTTTGTAGCGACGTAGAGAACCTCCTCCACCCACTGAAGACCGAGGGTTACTCTGAGTCTGTGTGGAACAGGTCGGCCAGGACCAGGCTCGACACGTTGCTTAAGATTTGAATAAAAGTATATTTTTACATGATATATTTGTTCTTATAGAAAGTCTCACTGAAAGCTAAATGAATCAAACCTGCTGATCTTCGAGAGTTTACATGTTAGTGGTGGTTGTTGCTTCATCACTCCTGCTGATGAACACCTTTGCTGTTCGGGTTCACGTTGAGATAAGTTTCATAATCTATGTTTATTGTTTATTGTATAAGAGTTTAAACTGGAGTGGATGGAAGGAACATGTTTTGAAATGTATTGTCATTAGTGTTTCCATGTTTTTATCACTTATTTCACGTCGTTATGGCTGAAATAACCTCTTTGTACTGTAACGTGATGTTCTCACACAAACACATTTATCATGTTGTCATGCTCTCCTGTGTACATACTTTTCAGTAGGCCAACATTTCTGTTTTAAAAATCCTTTCTTTAAATTGGTCTTATGTAATATTCTAATTTTGTGAGATACTGAATTTGCGGTATTCATTAGCTGTGAGCCATAAACATTCAAAATGAAAAGAAATAAACGCTTGAAATATATCACCTTGTGTGTAATGAATCTATATAATATATGAGTTTCACTTTTCGAATTGAATTACTGAAATAAATGAACTTTTCGATGATATTCTAATTCATTGAGATGCACCTGTACTGATCCGCCCACACACACACACACACACACACACACACACACACACACACACACACACACACACACACACACACACACAGAGCTAGTTCTATATGTGATCTACACACACATGTACATACACACATATAGTACATGATACATATGTGCATACAGTACATATGTCCTCATGTTAATGAGTATCATTAGATCCTCGTTGGGCTTGTTTTTATTATTATTCTGAAAGAGTTGAGATCATTATTGTCCTATAGATCTCATTGGATGATGCATCATGAAGTCTACTGCCAGCAGCACATTAAAGACATGTCATGTGATTGGTTGGGGTGATGAGGCATTAAAATGAGCCGATACATTTCCAACACTGACGCATTGAACGTGTCTGATATGTTGCCGTGCTTCTTGTCTCGTCCTCTCAGCGGTGCCGCTGTTATATTTTGCCGTGATGACGGTCTTGACTTCGTCGTATGCGTTCATGATCATCTCCTGCTCGTCAGCGGAGAACAAAGAGGCTCTTTCTTTGACTTTATTTCACATTGTACTGTTAGAACATCATGGTTTCTGTGATCCACGCTTCCCCCTTTAGAAGTAGGACGGGCACGCGCAACCATCCTGATCCTGATCGTCTGGTTCGGATTAACGAGACTGTTTGAGAGGATCAGCCTCGGAGAAAGCGAGATAGCCTGACTTCAATCATCTCGTTCATTTAGGCTGCTGAAGGACATTTGATCGACCTAGTGAACCACTACGAGGAACGGGACCCTGGTCTCTTTGAATTCTGTAAATGAAATAAAAAAAAATAAAAATAAATGTACCACAGAGAAAACCGGTGAGATATAACACACTGAAAAGCAATAAAGGCAATGAAATCTTAAACAAACTTTCAATACATTTTTAAAAAGTGTCTCATTCATTTTGTGTTATTTGAGAACATATCAATTTACACCGACTGTCAGATACTGAAATATTATTGCAACTAGAATTTAAAGTGCAGGACATGAAATATGAACACAACAATAATAGAAACAATGATTATCTGAAGGCAAATGTTGTGAATGTTTTAAAAATAACAGAATCAAAACGTGCATGTAGACCTCCAGCAGGTGGCAGTAAACCCACACGTCTAATCCAATGGGTACCTTTGAAAAGCTCACTGAGCATGCGCAAAGACTTTAACCCGGAAGTGCAACGAGTAAACAACCGACCACGACGCTTCGGAGAGCAAAGTTCTCCCGTTTCGTATCGCCAGTCCGCCGCACAAACCGCCGCTCACATGTCTAAGATCGAGATGTTGAGGCTGCTCATCAACCAGCGGCTCACCGCCGCCGCAGAGGAGATCTTCGGCGTGTTCGGGAGAACCTTAGCCGAGTACGAGGAGGAGATCTCCCGCTCCAAGCTGGAGATCGACCGCCAGCGCCGGCTGCTGGACCTCTCCAGGAAGCCGCAGATATCTCTGCAGGTCAACAGCACAGGCGAGTAAACGTTCACCGAGTCAGCCGGCTCACCGACAACAGGCACGTCTCTCTCACGTTCCCGGTTTACCGACAACATGTGACGTAGAAGAGGAAACCAAATGTGATTGGCCACGAACGACCGACTCGATTGTTTTATTTCAGTTTGTAGAAACTCCAATTACCCAAATGTGTCGCGAGGTGTCTCCTTTAAATAGTGACGCTGCTGTTTGTGACGTAGTGAGACCTCAAAGCTTCATGTGTTGAAGCTGCATTCTCTCTGGCGTCCAGCAGGGGGCGACATGACTCTACTTCTCTCTTCATTTATGTTCATATTCATTTGATTTTCATTTTCCAGAAATTAACCTTTACAACACAATTTATACCTGAAGTACACACAAAGTACTGAAGTACACACAAAGTATTTGCATCAAAATGTACTAAAAGTACCAAAAGTAAAAGGACTAATTATGCAGAAAGAATAATATTCTATTGTTTTATAGTTAGTCTTCATCACTTTAATGTTGCAGATAGTAACGGTGGGGCTCGTATTTATATTTTGTTTACACTTGTGAGTAATTAGTTTGTTTTTGTTTATAATAATCTCCAAAGTAACTGGAAACTTATTTTGTCAAAATATTGCAGTAAAACGTAGAGCAGCAGAAGCAGAAATACTGAAGTAACATCCAGTATCATTGAAACACAACCAGCCTCTAAGCGTGTCTCTTCTTTGTTCAGCTCTCTGTGAGCAGCAGGACTGGAGCTCCGGCCTCAGCGACATCGAGCCTCCTCCCATCAAAGAGGAGGAGGAGGAGGAGGAGGAGGAGGAGCTGTGGACCAATCATCAGCAGGAGGAGGCGTCTCAGACGTCGGAGCAGAACGACGTCAAGTTCGTGTTCTTCCAGAGCGGCGGCGAACGGGACGACGACGACGACGACCGCATGACCTCCTCGCTCTCAAAGCTCCAGGACCCGGACGACTCGGATCCGGACCCCCAGCCGGGCACCTCGCTGCAGCAGACCGGCTCGGACCCGGACGAGGACGTCCCCGACGTCCCGGACGTCCCCGACGCGTCGGGTAACGGCCGGCTGGACTGCATGGAGCTGGACGCGTCGCTGTCCGAGGTGCTGGACTCGTACATCTGCACCATTTGCGGCCGCGCGTTCGCCCAGCGAGGCCACTGGGCCAAACACATGCAGGTGCACCGTAAGGCGGGCACCAGAGTGGACAAGTCGTACACGTGCGACATCTGCGGGAAGAGGCTCACGCGGTTCGACGGCTATCAGAAACACTTGAGGATTCACACGGGGGAGAAGCCGTACTGCTGCGACGAGTGCGGCCGCCGGTTCAGCGACAACTCCAACTACAAGCGCCACATCCGCACACACGTGGGACAGAAGACGGAGCAGAGCTGAGGGACGAGTGTCCACTGATGCTCCGCCTCCACAGCGCTGGTCTCCACTGATGCTCCGCCTCCACTGATGCTCCGCCTCCACAGCGGCTTCTCTACTTTGTTTCTTAAGTTTCCATCAGATTTGAGCTCCACTCTGAAAAGTGAAACCCGGACAGATAGTTCTGAGCACAGTCGGTGTTGTGGATCTAAAGGTTTCCTGGTTTTATTTTCACTTTGCTTTGTTTTCTGCTGAAACTGGTTCGTCGACAGTCGGAGAAGGAAGAGACGGAACCGTTCTCCGTTGTGTTCTGCTGCTGTTAAACACGAGGAGGAATAAATGAACGTTGATATTTATCCACGTTGGTGCGGAGATGGACCGAGACATATTTATATAAAATATATTTTTCTATATTTTCTTAACAGACATTTCTACGCCGGAGGAAACGGTGACGCTTTACAGATGCAACATGTCCGACAGTCACAAGTGTTCCACTAAACATGTTTCCTTCACCTTCAGAGGGAAATGAACCCTTTGTTTGTTCTGCGTGGATCAATCACTGCTGATGTTGATGTGTTCAGCTGGAGGATGACTCTGATCTCTAACGGCTGCAGAGCTGCGCCTACATGTCCCAGGATGCATTGCGCGCGAGCTGCAACTACTTTACACAAAAACTCCTTTTAGTCTGACGTAAACTAAATAAACTCACAAAGACGCCAGCGAAGGAAATCATTTAGCATCTAAACTATTAAACGATAAAATAATTTTCTCTCTTTCACCGAATGAAGAAAACGTTACAACAAACTCTGTTTTGGTCTAAATTCATATTTAATTCACGAGTAATATGTGAGAATATTCTGGATCTACGCAGAAGAATTATTAAATATATCCAGACCGCTCGAACAGCTGGAGCAGTCTGATGACATCACAGAGACGACGCTCGCGTCTCATTACGACATTTAAATCTTACGACGATCTCCAGTCTCGTGTCCTGAGGTCGACGGCGCTTCAACAACAATGTACGACACGAAGAAATAAAATCACTTGATTGAAAAGTCATCTTCATGTTTCTGTCGTTTGTGTTTAATGTCCGGTCACATGGCCAGCGAGGCTGAAACGTATTGATCATCACTTAGATGTTCAAACTGTTCAATGTGGTTAAACTTGGAGACTGTTGCTGAGAGGTGGTTTATTTTTAGGCCGTTTTAATTAATTCTGATCTTAAAATAACACGCTGACAGTCTCTACATATGTACAACCGTCTCCATCAGGTCACTCTGTTCATCTTCATCTTCCCTCTGTTCATCTTCACTCTGTCACATGTTCGGTCCATGAAAAGATCAAGTAGTTGATGTTATTTCACGCCAGCAGGTGGCAGCACAGCACCTTATTTAAAACTTCCAGTGAACCTGCGGTCATGTTTGTTTCAGCAGCTTAATTATTCAATACGTCAGATCTGCTGATGAAATGTCACAAATAGAGTTGATGAATTAAAATATTCTGTTTGTATGAATTTACTTTAAATGAGAAGAAAATAATAAATCTACAATAAAACAATCGATCCGATGGTTGTATCTAAAAACACAAAGCGTTGTTTAAATCTCTCCGCAGACTGAATATCTGTTCAGAAGTCTTCTTCTCTTCATCTTGAGTTCTCTGGAACATCTTCACCGTCTCTACGGCCACACAAACTCAATCACTTCTAGAAGAACCTCAGCGATCGCTGGACAGCAGGGACTCCTCCAGCCTCTGGGACGTCGTGAAGGAACTCCTTCTGGACTCAACTTGTAGAACCCAATCAGTGACTCGCACCACCTCAAAGGTGCTCAATTCAAAATTCAGAGCGTAAATACAGCAGAACTGTTGTTAGTCCTGTTGCACCGTTAGCTGCTGGCTCTGAACTCCATCTGGAGGACTCCTAGGCGTCCTTTAGGATACCTGACCAACCTCTCGGGGATTCCTTCAACCCTTCAAGAACTCCTGAACCCACTCGAGACGTTTTGTCGTCACTCAGGTCCTCGATCCTCGTAAGGACTCTTGAAACATCCTGAAGACCTTGAACCCCATTCAGAATCATACTTAAGGGAACAGACCCTCCTGGACTAGAACCTGGTTCTATTGGTCTGTTTCAACTCCTCCTGTTCACCCACAGCTTCCACGGGAACAGAAGCGTCGTACTCGGAGAGATGTTCCACAGTCGCCTTTATTTACACGGTCGTCCACACGTTAATAACAGCAGTACGGTAAACAGACTTTATTACATTGTCGTGTGGCCCACCAGGTGGCGCTGTGAGTCCATCAGTGATGTCACAGTGCCCCCCCCCCCCCCCCCTCCTCTGAATCAACAGAGACGTTCAGAGGACGGGAGCAGAGAACCACCAAATGAATAAACACATTTATTTTCAAGGGTACATCTGCATCTTCATACAAAACCCATTTTATTATAAAACGAGCCGTTGTGTTTATTCTGCAGCAGCACCCGGTGGGAACCCTCAAGGACCAGCGAGTCCTTCAGACCCTGCTGACAGCTTTCTACTCAGAAGAAGATGGAGAGTCTTGTTGCTCACGCTGCCTTCATGTCGATGAGCGCAGACTCTTCTTTGGACCAGATGAGCAGCTCTGAGCTGCTGGTCCTGTTTCAGCCTCTGGACCAGGACTCGGTGCTGCTGGAGGTGCAGGTCCTGATCTATTGATGCAGGCTGTCTCTGCTCTGCGTATCGTTTGAACATGTTTGATGAGTGAGTTGATGTATAATGAGCTAAAACGTTTCGTAAGTGAAAAGTATGAAAGTTGTTCATAAGAAAGGCGACGTTTGAAACATATTCAGTTTACTGAGAAACCAACAGCAGCACATCTCTACATGGTTCATTCTCATGTCGGTTCTACGTCGTTCCCTTCGTGTTGTTTGTCAACATGTGATGTTGTCGTGATGCAGCTGTTTGTCTGTTCGATTTTAAATCTCTTGCAACATATTTCACCAGCTGAATGTTCCAATTAGGACAGAAATGTAAGTTTCATATTAAAAAAGAAAAAGAGTTCAAGTTACATTATATGGAGCAAGTTCAGAGCGTCTGCATGTCGACCTCGAAGAAGAGACGGAAACCAGCGTGAAGACCTCTGTAGGTTTGAGATGCTGGTGCAGCGATGTTCACTTTATACCACGTGTGTTAACGAGGTCAAAGACTAGACCTCTAGACCTCTGAACCTCTAAACCTCCAGACCTCTAAACCTCCAGACCCCTGAACCTCCAGACTTCTAAACCTCCAAACCGCTGAACCTCCAGACCCCTGAACCTCCAGACTTCTAAACCTCTAGACCTCTAAACCTCTAGACCCCTGAACCTCTAGACCTCTGAACCTCCAAACCTCTGAACCTCCAAACCTCTGAACCTCCAGACCTCTAGACCTCTAAACCTCCAGACCTCTAAACCTCTAGACCCCTGAACCTCTAGACCTCTGAACCTCCAAACCTCTGAACCTCCAGACCCCTGAACCTCTGAACCTCCAGACCTCTAAACCTCTGAACCTCCAGACCTCTAAACCTCCAGACCTCCAGACCTCTAAACCTCCAGACCTCTGAACCTCCAGACCTCTGAACCTCCAGACCTCTAAATCTCCAGACCTCTGAACCTCTAAACCTCTGAACCTCCAGACCTCTAAACCTCTGAACCTCCAGACCAGAACCAGGCTGAGCGATGGAACCGCTCCAGTCAGACGGGGGATTCAGGTCGGAGATGAAAGCGGATGATGTAACCCCCCCCCCCCCCCCCCCGCGCCGTCCTCTCTTATTGAATCTGAACAAAACCACAGAACCATCACTCAGTCTGCTTTGAAAGCACAGAGTCATTTGGCAGAATATAACCCCCCCCCCCGCCCGTCTGGTGCTGCTGGACTCAAAGTTGCATCATTTGGTGCAGAGATAGTTCAGCAACACTCTGCTGCTGCATCACCACGGCTTCATTATTGCTTAATCTGTGGAGAGCGAGAGCGAGAGAGAGACCCTTCCATCAGAGGAGAGTGAATGTTCACCGTGTCACAAACAAACTCAGTCACATGTGGTGGTGGTGGTGGTATGGTGGTGGTGGTATGGTGGTGGTGGTATGGTGGTATGGTGGTGGTGTGGTGGTGGTGGTGGTGTGGTGGTGGTGGTGGTGTGGTGGTGGTGGTGGGGTGGTGGTATGGTGGTGGTGGTATGGTGGTGGTATGGTGGTGGTGGTGGTATGGTGGTGGTGGTGGTATGGTGGTGGTGGTATGGTGGTGGTGTGGTGGTGGTATGGTGGTATGGTGGTGGTGTGGTGGTGGTATGGTGGTGGTATGGTGGTGGTGGTATGGTGGTGGTGGTGGTGGTATGGTGGTGGTATGGTGGTGGTAGTGATGGTGGTGGTGGTGGTGTGGTGGTGGTGGTGGTGGTATGGTGGTGGTGGGGTGGTGGTGGTGGTATGGTGGTGGTGGTGGGGTGGTGGTGGTATGGTGGTGGGGTGGTGGTGGTATGGTGGTGGGGTGGTGGTGGTATGGTGGTGGTGGTGGTATGGTGGTGGTGGTGGTATGGTGGTGGTGGTGGTGGTGGTATGGTGGTGGTGGGTGGTGGTGGTATGGTGGTGGTGGGGTGGTGGTGGTATGGTGGTGGTGGTGGTGGTGGTGTGGTGGTGTGGTGGTGGTATGGTGGTGGTGGTATGGTGGTGGTATGGTGGTGGTATGGTGGTGGTGGTGGTATGGTGGTGGTGTGGTGGTGGTGGTGGTATGGTGGTGGTGTGGTGGTGGTGGTATGGTGGTGGTGGGGTGGTGGTGGTATGGTGGTATGGTGGTGGTGTGTTGGTGGTGGTGGTGGTGGTGGTGTGGTGGTGGGGTGGTGGTGTGGTGGTGGTGGTGGTATGGTGGTGGTGGTGGTATGGTGGTGGTGGGTATGGTGGTGGTATGGTGGTGGTGGTGGTATGGTGGTGGTGTGGTGGTGGTATGGTGGTGGTGGTGGTGGTGGTATGGTGGTGGTATGGTGGTGGTGGTGGTATGGTGGTGGTGGTATGGTGGTATGGTGGTGGTATGGTGGTGGTGGTGGTGGTGGTGGTGGTGGTATGGTGGTGGTGGTGGTGGTGGTATGGTGGTGGTGGGTGGTGGTGGTGTGGTGGTGGTGGTGGTATGGTGGTGGTGGTGGTGGTATGGTGGTGGTGGGGTGGTGGTGGTGGGGTGGTGGTGGTATGGTGGTGGTGGTGGTGGTGGTATGGTGGTGGTGGGGTGGTATGGTGGTGGTATGGTGGTGGTGGTGGTATGGTGGTGGTGTGGTGGTGGTGGTGGTGGTATGGTGGTGGTGGTGTGGTGGTGGTGGTATGGTGGTGGGCAGTCACATGTTTCTCACATGCAGCCGAACACTCAACTTCAACAGCGTGGACTCTGTTGTTACATCTGATCTGACTTCCTGTATCTCCTGCAGCTCGTCATGCAGCTGAAGGGTCGACTTTTATTGCTTATTTCCTGCTCTCGACATGTTTGACCGTATAGAACGTGTGCTGTGAACTCACGGGGTTCGTGAGGAAACATCTGATCAACAGCTCCATCGAACACGTCTTCAAAGATCCTGCAGTTCATAAAGACTGGAGAGCAAATTAATATGAATTCAAGAACATGAATGAAGTCCTTTGAACATACAAGCTGCTGAATGAGAGGAGCACCGAGTGCATGACCTTCTACTCATTCATCCTGCTGGACTCCGGACACAACATTACTGCTTCAGATACCAATGTGGTACAAAAGAAGAACATTCATCACGAAGCATCGCCGTGTCTTTCTGTGTTGCTGATGTGTTCAACGAGCTCCGTCTCCTGAACGTCGGACACGATAACTGAAACCAACGTGGAGGGTTTTTGGAGAGAGAACTCTTTTCAATCTCAGTATTCTCTGGACCGGATTCAGAGAGACGTCTGTGACTCCGCGTCCAGCTCTCCCAGCAGAGTCTCTCCACGTCGGGGTCTCTGCTTCTCTGCATCTTTGCAAGTGGAATCTGTGGCCCCGTGCCAAGGTGCAACAACCGGGGGCGTTAGATCAAAGCGCTCATAAGAAAACTGCATTAATCAAGGATTTCTTTGTCGGCCACCTCCAGCCTTTGGGGGACTTCTTCAGAACCACGAACACATCTCGCCTCCTCCTGCAAGTCTGTCACGAAGGGAAAGTCGCCCCGAAGGAAAGAGTCAGAGACGGCGTTTAGTGCGTCTCTCTGCTCTGTGACTCAGCGAGGCGGCATCCTGTCAGCAGGAAGAACCACAGCTGAAGGTAATGAGGAGGGACGGGAACCACAGAGCTCAAAGTCTCCTTTGTGTCCTTTCGTCCCATCAATGCTCTCATTTAGTCGTTTCTCAGAAGCCCTGCAGACGTTCAGGAGTGCTCTGCTTTGTGAGGACCAGCAGCAGCCATGTTGGACCGGCGCCGCCTCCTCCTACAGTCTCAGTAGTTGTATTTTCCCGCCCTGGCTACCGGCGACGCCGCCGCGTTCGGAAGAAACAGCGGTTTTGGTGGGACTTGGGGTTTGAGCGACGCCGTTCTCCGGACGATGGCCGCCCGCTGCGCGTGAGGCCCTTCGCTGTAGCTGTGCTGCCGCATCAGGCAAGCGCTGCCGACCGCCGGCCGCTGGCTCTCGCCGTCGGCGTTCATGTTGGCGTTGGGGGGGCCGTTGCTGCTGCTGTTGGTGTTCATCCTGGCGAGAAAGTGTGCGTGCCCCCCCCCCCGCTGGTTGAAGCTGTGGTGGCGCGGCACGGCGCCCATCTTGATGAGCGAGTGGCGCTGGGAGAGGCGGCGGCTCACCGAGACGTCGCTCTCTCCGGGCCTCTCCGGAATCACCTGCTGCTGGAGCGGAGTGGAGGAGGATGAGGAAGAAGGGATGGAGGTGGAGGAGGTGGGGTTGTTGGAGGATGAGGAGGAGGAAGAAGCGGAGGACGAGGTGGAGTTGTGGGCGGGAGCCTCCGGGCGTTTGGGGAGGCCGTCCCTCGGCAGCGTGGAGGTGCTGTAGTACGGAGCGGACTCCGTCTCGGGGATCTGCTGCTGGTGATGCTGACCACCGCCGCCGGCGTTGTTGTTGTTGTTGTGGTGGTTGGTATGGTGATGGCTGTGGTTGTAGTGGTGGGTGCGGGTCTGGCCGTGAGGGTTATTATGATGATGATGGTGAGGGTGATGATTGGGATGATGTCCCCCGGAGGAGGACGAGGTGAGGACTTTGATGCCTCCGGTCCCCGACGCGCTGACCTCATGGATGTGTTTGAGCAGCTCGTCCAGCGCCGACACGTCCACCACCGTCTGGGGGAGCGACTGCTGGGAGTGGTGGTGATGCGGGACTCCTGCTGCTGCTCGCTCCTCGGTCAACACCTTCCTCTCCTCAGGGAGGTGCAGCGAAGTGGAAGAGGCGCCGGCCCCGCGGGCCGCTCCGTTGCTCAGACTGTTGCTGTGATGATGAGAGAACGGGAACAGCTGCTGGCTCATAGAGTTCCCGACGACGGCCATGAAGCCCAGACTGGATCCGGAGCAGCTGGGCCCAGATTTGGGTTTTTTGTCCGCGGCGTTGTTGCGGTTCCGGTTCTTCTCGTACTGGTGGTGCCGCAGGGCCTTCATGTTCTTGATGGGAAGCTCCGGGGTGGAGTCGGGCGTGGGCAGACCGGACAGCTCTCCGTCAGCCTGGGACAGAGACTGGACAGAGGTCAGACCCGTCAGCAAAACACTGCTGTCTGCTAGCTCGCTGCTCTCGCTGCTAACATTAGCTGCTCAGTTGTCAATGATATGTTGTTAACCTGTCTGCAGATGCAGTGAATTAAAACAGATAAGAGCTATGTATTCAGATGACAGCACACACACTGGAAGAAGCAGCTTTTTATATTGTGATCTGTTGTATCAGAGACTTAGAAACAGTGATACGAGTATTTCATCGTGACCCAACCCAGGCTGCCCCCTCACGACGAGCCGTCCTACCTGGGAGAGGCTGAGGTCGGGGTCCCCCAGCTGCAGGCCCTGGTGTGCGGGGGTGTGCAGGCGAGGCTCCGCCCGGCCGTTAGGGATGAAGGAGCTGTACATCCTCGGGGTGGACACGTCCAGCTTGTCCTCCTGCAGGACGACGGAACACAAGAAGAAGAAGGAGGAATGAGATTCACACTCACTGAACTGAAGCTGAGGCGATGCGTTTACTGACCCAAAGGTGCAACTTCAGGACTCTAAAAGCATCAGAAACATTGACGCTCTCTCATATTTGTAGTGCAGTAAATTATATCTGGGACCAAAGTTTCCTTCTTCGTAGCCAGTGAAGTAAAAGCGGCTTCACTTAAATATGTGCGAGTCTTTGAGTTCATAACTCTTTGTTCCTCTGCAGCAGGACAACATCAAAGCCTCCTCTGCACCCGTCACATATTGGTTCACGGTAACGCCAACGTCTCCAGAGTCCACCCACCTTCGGCTGTCCGTCCAGCAGCCCGTTGAGCTTGGCGAGGGATCTCAGCGACAGGGCGTGAGGCAGCGACGCCTCGGGGTCTTTGCCGAGCCTCCTCGCCCGCTGAGCGGCGCTGCGGCCGCAGTAACACGACACCAGGAAACCCGACAAGATGGCGCCCAGCAAGAAGGCCACCAGCACGCAGGCGATCAGCAGCGTGTAGTGGACGTTAGCGCCGGAGCTCTGGTCCATCTCTGGGAGACCACGGACACCTGGAGGACAAGGACAAAGGTTCTTACACTCTGGAAGAAGGGAGGAAGAAAGGAAAGGAAGCGACAGAGACGAGGATTCGACTTAATGAGAAAGAGGAGAGAACACAAGATGATGGAGGAGGTGAAGAAGGTGACATCTGAGAAGAGAGGACGGAGGAGAAGGAAGAGGAAGTGACTGAGTGCATTTGAGAGGAGGAGGAGGAGGAGGAGGAGGAGGAGGAGGAGGAGGAGGAGGAGGAGGAGGAGGAGGAGGAGGAGGAGGAGGAGGAGGAGGAGGAGGAGGAGGAGGAGGAGGAGGAGGAGGAGGAGGAGGAGGAGGAGGAGGAGGAGGAGGAGGAGGAGGAGGAGGAGGAGGAGGAGGAGGAGGAGGAGGAGGAGGAGGAGGAGGAGGAGGAGGAGGAGGAGGAGGAGGAGGAGGAGGAGGAGGAGGAGGAGGAATGAAGGACAGAGAAGATGAAAGAGTTTATTGTTTGGCCGCGTTCACATCATCAGGTCCAGAACCAACATCAAAGCCTCTCAGATACAACGAGTCATCAGTCTGTCAAAGCACACACACACACAGAGACAGACGCACACGCATAGACACACACGCACACGCATCCACACACAGACAGACGCACAGACACACACACACACGCACGCACGCACACACACACACACACTGCAGTAATCAATACTTCCATACTCAGGTGCTGCTCGTGAGGCGTTCAGGTTCCAGTACAGAATGGGTTCAAAGAAGTTGATTAAAAACTATTAAAGACAAAAGTTTCCTTTTGTGTGAACGTCGTGTGAAGTGAAGCAGTGCCAGAGATCCATTGTGTTTTATTCATGTTCATGTTCCTGTCTGCTGATGATTGATATATTTTAAATGATTATTGAGAACACACCATGGTTCTGTAGCTTGTGTAGTGTTCCTCTAGCAGCCTCTAGTGGCTGCTCGAGGAACAGCAGGCTCCTCTTGAAGGCAGCACTGAGCCGCTCCACCAGAGGAGCTTTGCTTTAACCTCTGCTTCATCCTGAAGGATTGATTGCAGCATCACAGGAGCCTTTCTTCATCAGCGCCGCCCTGCTTCACATTCACAGCTCACACCTGGCAGCCTCCCAGACCCGAGTGACCTGCCGACACTCACGGGACGTTTTACACATCTCACACCTCAGTGTGAACGCTCTCAGGTGGAAGCGCTGCCTGAGAGCCACGTTCAGCTTCATCTCTTCAGGTGAAGCCAGAGGTGCTGTGTGTGTGGACGGTGATGGATTATTTATTAAAAACCTGTTTTCACTGATTAACTTTTCACAGAAGGAGAGAAGAAGAGGAGGACTGAGACAGTGAGACACTGAGGGGACAAATGATTTGTATGAATCCCCCCCCCCCGATCAAAGGGCCCAAAAATACCCAGAGAAACAAAAAGCTGATTCCATGCCCTGCCCTGTTGGCCGTCCGGGGGTTTGATCCCCAGCTATCCGCCCGCTCCAGGACTCGAACTGGCAGCTGCCTCGAGGCCTCTGAGGCTTCGCTTTGATACCAGACACCACGGAACGAACTCCTCTTTATGCAAAAATACTGTTGAAATAGAGCAAGTAGTCATTACACGTCCAGTCAGGATTAACACACACACACACACACACGCACACACACACACACACACCTACACACACACACACACGCACACACGCACGCACACACACACACACACCTACACACACGCACACACGCACACACACACACACACACCTACACACACACACCCCCCTGTGTTTAACACACTGTGTGTGTGTGTTGAATAAGAATGAAGCAGCAGGTGAACCAGCTGCACCTTCATGTAGAAGAGAATATCTTGTGCTCTAGAACACAGCAGCACACGTCTACTCTCATGGTTCCACACTATTCCCTCTGGTCAGCAGTTAGTGTTGATGTCCAGCGCTCTTATTGTGAAAGGTAAAGCAGTGGATCTGCTCGTCCTTTGTTAACGTTAAGAAGAGAAATAACGTTTTGAACAATAACCATGACGCTTCATAACAAGTGTTTCTGATCCGACGCCACTGAGCTGCTGCTGCTGAGGAGATTCACTCCACAGCTCGAGTAGTGAACACCTCACAACACACACACACACACACACACACACACACCCTAACAGAGGGATCCAGTGCCCTGCCCAAGGACTCTTCAGCAGGGCAGCTGCTTGCTGACAGTGCGGTTTATTAAAGCCAAAGGTCTTCACAGCTCTCACTCAAACAGCAAATGAAAAGCGTCTCCTGAACCCTCATTAAGAGCAGAAGAGGAGGAGGAGGAGGAGGAGGAGGAGGAGGACGTGCTGCAGGTGATGGTCAGGTGTGTAATTACTGAACAGATGCTTGAGCCAGAGTCTGAAGGACAAAGGAGGCATTCAGGAACCCTCAGAAATACGAGTCTTGATGTATCTAAGGCCGCCCAGTTAGCCGTACTGGGAACTGGTGGTGTTCCACTGAAGGAAGGTGTGTGTGCCGCTGTGTTCCATTAAAGCCCTGGTGGTGGTGGTGGTGGAGCTCACCCCACCTCTTGATGGCGGTATCCCGGCGTTTGACTCTGTGGTAACAGACGGGTCCAGCAGCAGAGCGTCTGTGGAGCGCATCGAGCTGAAGTGTGTTTGTTGTTCTGCAGGAACATCTAACATGCTGTGCTCGGCATCGTTTCTGCCATTTAGGAAAGTACGTAAAGCACCAGACTCCTTCAGGAGGAGGAGGAGGAGGAGGAGGAGGAGGAGGAGGAGGAGGAGGAGGAGGAGCTGCTGCTGTTTTACCTTTGTTCAAGTAATTCATGCTGAATTGATTTTCTTATATTCTATTCTAGATTTATTTGTGTTTCAATTTCACCCAAAACTAAAACACTCACTCAATGTGTGGAGCGATGACATCATAATGAAGCGGATGTTTTCACACATCTGACATTACATGTGTCGGATATTATATTATGCA
>JAFEUB010000370.1:0-40966 GCA_024529925.1 Ophthalmolycus amberensis
GCTCCTGAGGAACAGGCACTGGTCTCCTTACAGTTAGAGCGGCGGCTGCAAGGAGAGAAGGATCACAAAACATAATCAACGGTTTATAACAGATATGAGCACAGTGAATATGACAGATGTGTTTAAATGTTGGATGTATTTACCATCTACTTGTGAACCCTTCAGTTGAGTTGGTGCAGCCAGTGTAGCAGATGGTTCTACAATGGAAAACACCTTGTAAGTCATTTATATTTTGACAAAGAAACACAACTGTTAGTATCGTTACGTCACCTTTCTCAGCCGTATCCAATGACAGACTGTTTCTCACATTAACATATAAGAATATACTTCATTCATACATGTATGTTTATGTTTCAATGGGTTAATATTCAGTCGCCAGTCATTGTGATGTAACCTAGGCAGGTGAAGCAACATGGCACACTTCAAACACATGCATTCAGGTGTTAG
Source organism: Ophthalmolycus amberensis (assembly GCA_024529925.1). Classification (NCBI taxonomy): domain Eukaryota; kingdom Metazoa; phylum Chordata; class Actinopteri; order Perciformes; family Zoarcidae; genus Ophthalmolycus; species Ophthalmolycus amberensis. The sequence continues at coordinate 448 of JAFEUB010000370.1, forward strand.
TAACACAGCAGTTTTATACATATTGTTTCTTTTATCCATATAAGAAAACAAAGAGTGATACGTACCCTCATCATGACTGATATCAATTCATAGTCACTAGGACAACAAGTAGAACACCAAAACACAAACAGGACCAGAACATGGTCAACATGAGAACGGTTCAAGTCATTTCATGTGGGATAAGAATTCATGGTCCCAGGGTTGTCGGTTGACAGCAGAACGTTTTTGGTGAAAAACCTCTTTTTGGTCCTGAAGCCTGTTGTCTGGCTGTTGATGATGATGCCGAAACAGCTGTTAAACACAAACAAAAAACATATCATATATACTGAATAGAATACACGATTAATAGCAAACTGTAACCGATTTTAAATCTTCAGGCGGTAGAAACAAAGAAATAAAAGACAAATGTTTACTCACAGCTCTGCACATGTTACTTTGAAGGAGAGATACTCAGCATCCCTCTCTCCAGCTCTTCATCTTCATCCATCACTGAGATGCAAACAGACAAGAATCCGAATGTCATTAAATGAGTATCTTCTTGTACTTGGGCTGGTATGACTTAAATCACTGGAATGATGGTGTGTATGACAGCGTGTACATCTCTCTAAAACAAATAGGAAACCAGACCCACCCATGGCTTCAGCAGGAGCATGTGAGCGTTGTGTCATCACAGAGGAGCCAGAGGGCGGATGCAGCTTCTTCTGGAGGTACACCTGGAGTTTCTGCATCTTGGTCCCTGGAGCACATCTTTTCTTCAGTATAAAAGATGCATAGCCATCACCCCTGCTGTGCCAAATCTCTCGCCAGGTGTTGTTGGCACGAGAGCCAAAACCAACCAGCTGGTCATCATCCTCCGATGCTGCTGCTTTCACAACTGGCTTTTGTTCCTCATAGCTGAGAAGAGACTGGACTTCTTGAAAGCTGAGGGAATAGCTAACAAATGACAGCAGGCTGTCCTTGTTGTGCCCCACTGCCATGAACACTCCTGCAGCCTCCTCCTTTTGCTGGTTCCTGATGAGGTAGATGGTGTACCCAATGTCATTCTCCAGGAGCCAGCGGAAGGACTTCCCCTTGTACTTCCCAAACTGCAGGATGTAATCTCCAGTCACCTCAGTTTTATCCGAAGCATCCCCTCCTCTCTGGCGGACCACAGTCAGAGCATTCTGTCTGACCAGCTCCTCCTTCACAGGTGCAGACTTGTCCTGTAGAGACGGGTTGTCTTTGAGGACTTTGGCTGCATCAGTCGGATCCTGACGGAGAAATCCCAGTGGTCCCTTACGGAACATAACCGCCATTCTTCCAGGGAAAAAAAACAGTTTGCGCATTTTACCTGTAATGACAAAGAGTAGAATATATGAATAAGTCTATTACTACGTTATGGACAGCCATTGTTTTCATAAAAGATGTTTAGGAGGTTAGTATATAGGCCATATCCACACTAGTCCGTGTCTCGTTGGATGCAGAGTTGTCAAATAGAACCGATCTCTGTCCACACGGGAGTTTTCAGCATTATTGGAGCATCCACACGGCAGGCTTCGAAGGCGGACAGCACGTGACCATTAACGTACACTGGGCATGCGCGTGATGGTGTAAACAGGAAGTGGATTGCTTGCTTAGTTAAAAAACAATATGACGGAGTAATAAAGTAGTCTTTAATAATGAAAGGTTGTATTTGATACTTAAGATCTTCCTCTATAAACTCAAACAGACACAGTTCGTGGAAAGTTTTAGAAGTTTTATTTCAACACTTACACGAAAACGTTTACTCGATTATGGTCCATAAATGTGGTCAACACACGTCGATCACTCGCTTCCATGTGTTGTTGTCGTGGGGGCTGATGAATGTAACGTTAGCTCTGCCATTGGGGTATTCCTTCATGAGATACGGCATCAGGGGATAAGCTGGGTCACCCAGCAGAAAAAACAGGGACATCATCTTCGCCCTCTATCAATTCTTTAGGGCATTTGCTCCATCTTTTAGGGCACAACATCATGCAACAGGTCCGACTCGCTAGCTTCTAAGCTAATTTTAACATTACCGCCAATGGGGAAATGCTAACCGCGATTAGCATTAGCGAATATAATATATCTTCGTACATATTTTCATGCTCCATAAAGAAATACTTGCAGACTAAGGTCTCTCAAGGCTACCAAACGGAAGAAGTAAAACGAATCAGCGTCGATCACTCGTCTCTCACTCGTCTCTCACTCGTCTCTCACTCGTCTCTCACTCGTTTGCTCTGTGTTGTCTGTTTGTAGCTGTAGCTCTGAATAGCATTTATTGCTAACTGTAGCTTCAGACAGCCGCTCCGTGGGGGCTGATCGCCGATGGTCAAGCAGCTCGCTCATGTTGAGGAGAAATCTCAGGTGAACAGACTGATGTCGAGGCGTTTAGCTCAATTCAAGCAATAAGGTTTATTTGTAACAGAATTATTATGTCCAGCAGTTAAACGTGCACGGACCTAAAGCATGTCTACTCTTTAGGAGCAGATGAAAGCTAGACGCTTAGACAGAGTGCGCATGCGTATCGTATAGGTTCCCCTTATGGAGCCTATTGGTTAAAGCAAAGTCGCAGGCGGAGCTGTGTTTAGCTGTCAGCGGCCTGGTAGGAGCGCTGGGCATTTCCGCCCACACTGGCTCACGTCCGGGACCGCCTTCTCTGGATCATCAGTGTGTGTGGATGTTGATGTAGCAGCATATTGTTATGTCCGGCCGACTTGATAAGCGGGGCGCCTCTTTATCTCTAAGACGGAGCCGGCAGTTGAATCTGGTTTTCTGTAAGACTATTTGACTGTTAACTGGGGCAAAGGCTATCCTTCAGAGTTCTAGTAATATTCCACTTTGTTCAGACGAGCGCTATGAATGCCCCGCCTGGAGTATTTGACCTTCTTGCACTAGAACTCACATATCCGCGTATAAGCTGTGTTTAACATTGAATGAATATATTTTATTTACACTCATCGCTCGAAGAACAGCTCGCCTCCTCCGCATGTAGGCATTAGCAGCATTGTAAAATGACGAATTTAACTCCACAATAGCTGCTACTACAGACAACAAAGCAAGCAAGGCTTGCCATTCGTTATCCATGTTGAAATGAATCGCTGCTGGTCGCCGGCTGTTTGTTTTCTTCCGGGTACGGGTCACGTGATAGTGAGTGTGACGAATCAGGGACGGAGACGTCATGGCTGGTAATAACCAATCCAGTAGCGAGCACGGGTGTGGGCTCATTTTTTCTAACAGACATCCGTATCCGACGTCTACACTGAACCAAAACCCCGGAGTTTTCAAATACCTCCAACCTCGGCGGAGTTTTCAGGTTCCTCCGTTAAGGCTGCTCCAAAACTCCGGCGTGGTGTGGCTGCTCAGTGTAAACGTAGGAAAACTGGACTAGTGTGGATATGGCCTCAGCCTAACATCTGATGTTGATCATGTGTGGACCTTCAGTGCCTGTCTTTTTGTCAACTTGACATGAACAGTTTGTTAAGTCAGTGATTTACACTTCAAAGGCAGACCCCCCTGTGGGTGAAACCCTTTGAACGACTCATAGAAAAGAACTTGGGAGGTGAAGGAAGCTCAGCCTGGTGGGGAGTCACACCTTCATTTATGACCCCCCCCAGTCATGTGACTCAAGTAACAATGAAGTGTGAAGTGTCTTATCAAGAAACGCCCGGAACTCAATTCACCTTTTCACCCTCCCAAACAGACATGCACCAGACTAGAGTATGATTATACTATGTAATTACATAAACATCATCATATTCTGGTGTTCTCTGTTTTTAACAGTGATGGTGAAAGTAAACAGGCCTTGTACTTCAGTAAAAAAATATGTATTAATACCACCACATGGTGTAAATACTCTTTAAGTAAAAGTCCTGCATTCAAATCTTACTTACTCAAAGTCTGACTGAAGTAAAAGTATAAAAAAGCACGTGTTCATCACTTTAATGACTTTATATACTGCTGGTAGGTTAATCGGTAATAACACATTTATTAGTTGAGTATATTTTGTCTGATATCCTTAATCTGCTAAGTAACTAGTAACTAATGCTGTCAAACACACGTGGAGCAGTTAATGTACATAACTATGAACTACATACATTAATGACGATACGTGACGTGATACAACGGAGATGTGCATGTTTATTTAACGTTAACGTGATTCACATGAACCACCGGGTCCGGTCACAGCTTGTTGTTCTTTTGTTACGTGTCCGTAAAGTAACAGAGTATATCTTACGTTCACCATAACCTTAACCGGCCGCTGCTCAGCCTCTATATTCACTGACATACGTCGTAAACGCTAACTCATTTTATTTCAATGCACGTTCATGTTAACTTGTGATACGTTTGGTCACAAAAACGCATCAAAGTCGGACATGAATTAACCGGTATGAACCGTTAACGGCTCCAGATTACGTTACGTTGTAAGGTAACGAACTCATACAGAAGTCCGACTTCGACCCAATATAACACAAAAAAAACACAACTAACTTTATCTTTATAGCTTTCAAGTGAATGTCAGACAGCCCAGACTAATTGTCATGACATTTTAATTCATTGTTATTCATCTTAATGACTTACCGTTCAACGTAGTGTTGTAAATAAAATATATTCATTCAATGGTAAATAATATGCGCCATACTTGTAAGCTTATATTGCGGAGTTGTGAGGTCACTGTAAGTAGGTCAAATACTCCGAGCAGGGCATTCCGGCGCCTGCTCGCACGATAGAAACAGATACAGTGGCCCTGAAAAGAAACAGTTGCTTAAACCACCAGATTAGGGCGGAAACGCCATCTTAGAACAAGGAGTAGAGTTCTCTTTATCTATTCACACAGAGACTTCGAAATAGCTTAGAACTGCACCCTTTCCGGCACCTCGAGTGTTAACAACATGCACACACACACTGATGATCCAGAGAAGGCGGGATCCGGACGTGAGCCAGTGTGGGTGGAGATGCCCAGCGCTCCAACCAGGCTGCTGTTCTGCTAAACACAGCTCCGCCTGCTACTTTGGTTTTAACCAATAGGCTCCATAAGGTGAACCTATAATATACGCATGCGCATTCTGTTTAAGCGCCTTTTAGCTTTCACTTTTTCGAGGTCCGTGCACGTATAACTGCTGGACATAATACTTCTGTTACAAATAAATGTTATTGCTTGAATTGAGCTAAAACGCCTCGATCTCAGTCTGTTCACTCCGAGTTTCTCCACGACAGTGTCCACACAGCGAATAGCTCCGGAAAATGCAGGCTGTCGATGCTCTTTCCAGGCTCCGACTGACTGACAAACACCGGAGAAAATCTTTCTCTCGCAAAATGGCACCACAGCGCTGCTGGTGGCCAAAGATATATTACATCCGTACTGGTTTAGGACTACCATTGAAAATGAATGGGAAACGGTTTAGGGAGTTTTAGCTAAAGAATCCCCGGGTGCCGCCGCGGAAGACCAGGGTTCGATTCCCTGATGGGGAGTTTTCTACCAGTTGCTAGTAAGACAACAGCCATTTCACACAGAACCGGAACATATCGAGCATGTTCCTGCTGTCAGAGACAGCTTCACATTGACGATATGATCGCCTACCTCGGCATGCATGAAAGGTTGTACATCAGAATGGAAAATGCTGCTTATTTTCATCCAGTTTGCTGGGAACGCTAGTCAGAACACTTTTATTGTGTGGAGGAAAAGCTAACACTGGGGCAGTTGTAGTTCTTATCCAGTTTCTGACAATTCCACTAAGTAGAGTTTTATTGTGTGGAGTAAGCAGGAACAAAGAATACTGTTTCCACCCAGTTTCGAACGGGGGACCTTTCACGTGTTAGGCGAACGTGATAACCACTACACTACGGAAACTGCTGAAGATGACTTTTACGCACGTGCCCAGGCTCAATGCACCATTCACACTTGACCGCAAACATTTCAGATGCCAGACAACATGATTTCCGAATGGATTCAGTCACAGCTGCTGTGTCATTGAGTGAAAGTAAATGTCTACTCCACTTAAAGCCTCCCTAGCTCGAAGGCCTTGCTGGGAACGCTAGTCAGAACACTTTGATTGTGTGGAGGAAAAGCTAACCCTGGGGCAGTTGTACTTCTTATTCAGTTTCTGACAAGTCCACTAAGTAGAGTTTTATTGTGTGGAGTAAGAAAATCTTTGAAACTATGTTTACTTTCACAAAATCCACTTTTGGCCTCCTCTCTGCCTGAAACGTCGTTTAAGAGCATAAAAAAGTGACAATGCCAGTAAAGTGCTGAAAGCTGCAGATATTCATGAAAATGACATCAGACTGTGAAATCAACTGTCCTGAGCCACTTTTCTGAAGAAAATCTTTGAAACTATGTTTACTTTCACAAAATCCACTTTTGGCCTCCTCTCTGCCTGAAACGTCGTTTAAGAGCATAACAAAGTGACAATGCCAGTAAAGTGCTGAAAGCTGCAGATATTCATGAAAATTACATCAGACTGTGAAATCAACTGTCCTGAGCCACTTTTCTGAAGAAAATCTTTGAAACTATGTTTACTTTCACAAAATCCACTTTTGGCCTCCTCTCTGCCTGAAACGTTGTTTAAGAGCATACAAAAGTGACAATGCCAGTAAAGTGCTGAAAGCTGCAGATATTCATGAAAATGACATCAGACTGTGAAATCAACTGTCCTGAGCCACTTTTCTGAAGAAAATCTTTGAAACTATGTTTACTTTCACAAAATCCACTTTTGGCCTCCTCTCTGCCTGAAACGTCGTTTAAGAGCATAAAAAGTGACAATGCCAGTAAAGTGCTGAAAGCTGCAGATATTCATGAAAATGACATCAGACTGTGAAATCAACTGTCCTGAGCCACTTTTCTGAAGACAGCTTGTTGTTCTTTTGTTACGTGTCTGTAAAGTAACAGAGTATATCTTACGTTCACCATAACCTTAACCGGCCGCTGCTCAGCCTCTATATTCACTGACATACGTCGTAAACGCTAACTCATTTTATTTGAATGCACGTTTATGTTAACTTGTGATACGTTTGGTCACAAAAACGCATCAAAGTCGGACATGAATTAACCGGTATGAACTGTTAATGGCTCCAGATTACGTTACGTTGTAAGGTAACGAACTCATACAGAAGTCCGACTTCGACCCAATATAACACAAAAAAAACACAACTAACTTTATCTTTATAGCTTTCAAGTGAATGTCAGACAGCCCAGACTAATTGTCATGACATTTTAATTCATTGTTATTCATCTTAATGACTTACCGTTCAACGTAGTGTCCACACAGCGAATAGCTCCGGAAAATGCAGGCTGTCGATGCTCTTTCCAGGCTCCGACTGACTGACAAACACCGGAGAAAATCTTTCTCTCGCAAAACGGCACCACAGCGCTGCTGGTGGCCAAAGATATATTACATCCGTACTGGTTTAGGACTACCATTGAAAATGAATGGGAAACGGTTTAGGGAGTTTTAGCTAAAGAATCCCCGGGTGCCGCCGCGGAAGACCAGGGTTCGATTCCCTGATGGGGAGTTTTCTACCAGTTGCTAGTAAGACAACAGCCATTTCACACAGAACCGGAACATATCGAGCATGTTCCTGCTTATATCCATGCTGCTTATTTTCATCCAGTTTGCTGGGAACGCTAGTCAGAACACTTTTATTGTGTGGAGGAAAAGCTAACACTGGGGCAGTTGTACTTCTTATCCAGTTTCTGACAATTCCACTCAGTAGAGTTTTATTGTGTGGAGTAAGCAGGAACAAAGAATACTGTTTCCACCCAGTTTCGAACGGGGGACCTTTCACGTGTTAGGCGAACGTGATAACCACTACACTACGGAAACTGCTGAAGATGACTTTTACGCACGTGCCCAGGCTCAATGCACCATTCACACTTGACCGCAAACATTTCAGATGCCAGACAACATGATTTCCGAATGGATTCAGTCACAGCTGCTGTGTCATTGAGTGAAAGTAAATGTCTACTCCACTTAAAGCCTCCCTAGCTCGAAGGCCTTGCTGGGAACGCTAGTCAGAACACTTTGATTGTGTGGAGGAAAAGCTAACCCTGGGGCAGTTGTACTTCTTATTCAGTTTCTGACAAGTCCACTAAGTAGAGTTTTATTGTGTGGAGTAAGAAAATCTTTGAAACTATGTTTACTTTCACAAAATCCACTTTTGGCCTCCTCTCTGCCTGAAACGTCGTTTAAGAGCATAACAAAGTGACAATGCCAGTAAAGTGCTGAAAGCTGCAGATATTCATGAAAATGACATCAGACTGTGAAATCAACTGTCCTGAGCCACTTTTCTGAATAAAATCTTTGAAACTATGTTTACTTTCACAAAATCCACTTTTGGCCTCCTCTCTGCCTGAAACGTCGTTTAAGAGCATAACAAAGTGACAATGCCAGTAAAGTGCTGAAAGCTGCAGATATTCATGAAAATTACATCAGACTGTGAAATCAACTGTCCTGAGCCACTTTTCTGAAGAAAATCTTTGAAACTATGTTTACTTTCACAAAATCCACTTTTGGCCTCCTCTCTGCCTGAAACGTCGTTTAAGAGCATACAAAAGTGACAATGCCAGTAAAGTGCTGAAAGCTGCAGATATTCATGAAAATGACATCAGACTGTGAAATCAACTGTCCTGAGCCACTTTTCTGAAGAAAATCTTTGAAACTATGTTTACTTTCACAAAATCCACTTTTGGCCTCCTCTCTGCCTGAAACGTCGTTTAAGAGCATAAAAAGTGACAATGCCAGTAAAGTGCTGAAAGCTGCAGATATTCATGAAAATGACATCAGACTGTGAAATCAACTATCCTGAGCCACTTTTCTGAAGAAAATCTTTGAAACTATGTTTACTTTCACAAAATCCACTTTTGGCCTCCTCTCTGCCTGAAACGCACTTTAAGAGCATACAAAATTGAAAATGGCAGTAAAGTGCTGAAAGTTGCAGATATTCATGAAAATGACATCAGACTGTGAAATCAACTATCCTGAGCCACTTTTCTGAAGAAAATCTTTGAAACTATGTTTACTTTCACAAAATCCACTTTTGGCCTCCTCTCTGCCTGAAACGCACTTTAAGAGCATAAAAAATTGAAAATGCCAGTAAAGTGCTGAAAGTTGCAGATATTCATGAAAATGACATCAGACTGTGAAATCAACTATCCTGAGCCACTTTTCTGAAGAAAATCTTTGAAACTATGTTTACTTTCACAAAATCCACTTTTGGCCTCCTCTCTGCCTGAAACGCACTTTAAGAGCATAAAAAATTGAAAATGCCAGTAAAGTGCTGAAAGTTGCAGATATTCATGAAAATGACATCAGACTGTGAAATCAACTATCCTGAGCCACTTTTCTGAAGAAAATCTTTGAAACTATGTTTACTTTCACAAAATCCACTTTTGGCCTCCTCTCTGCCTGAAACGCACTTTAAGAGCATAAAAAATTGAAAATGCCAGTAAAGTGCTGAAAGTTGCAGATATTCATGAAAATGACATCAGACTGTGAAATCAACTATCCTGAGCCACTTTTCTGAAGAAAATCTTTGAACTATGTTTACTTTCACAAAATCCACTTTTGGCCTCCTCTCTGCCTGAAACGCACTTTAAGAGCATAAACATTTTGAAAATGCCAGTAAAGTGCTGAAAGTTGCAGATATTCATGAAAATGACATCAGACTGTGAAATCAACTATCCTGAGCCACTTTTCTGAAGAAAATCTTTGAAACTATGTGGATTTCACAAAATCCACTTTTGGCCTCCTCTCTGCCTGAAACGCACTTTAAGAGCATAAAAATTTTGAAAATGCCAGTAAAGTGCTGAAAGTTGCAGATATTCATGAAAATGACATCAGACTGTGAACTCAACTATCCTGAGCCACTTTTCTGAAGAAAATCTTTGAAACTATGTGGATTTCACAAAATCCACTTTTGGCCTCCTCTCTGCCTGAAACGCACTTTAAGAGCATAACAATTTTGAAAATGCCAGTAAAGTGCTGAAAGTTGCAGATATTCATGAAAATGACATTAGACTGTGAAATCAACTATCCTGAGCCACTTTTCTGAAGAAAATCTTTGAAACTATGTGGATTTCACAAAATCCACTTTTGGCCTCCTCTCTGCCTGAAACGCACTTTAAGAGCATAAAAATTTTGAAAATGCCAGTAAAGTGCTGAAAGTTGCAGATATTCATGAAAATGACATCAGACTGTGAAATCAACTATCCTGAGCCACTTTTCTGAAGAAAATCTTTGAAACTATGTGGATTTCACAAAATCCACTTTTGGCCTCCTCTCTGCCTGAAACGCACTTTAAGAGCATAAAAAATTGAAAATGCCAGTAAAGTGCTGAAAGTTGCAGATATTCATGAAAATGACATCAGACTGTGAAATCAACTATCCTGAGCCACTTTTCTGAAGAAAATCTTTGAAACTATGTGGATTTCACAAAATCCACTTTTGGCCTCCTCTCTGCCTGAAACGCACTTTAAGAGCATATAAAATTGAAAATGCCAGTAAAGTGCTGAAAGTTGCAGATATTCATGAAAATGACATCAGACTGTGAAATCAACTATCCTGAGCCACTTTTCTGAAGAAAATCTTTGAAACTATGTGGATTTCACAAAATCCACTTTTGGCCTCCTCTCTGCCTGAAACGCACTTTAAGAGCATAAAAAATTGAAAATGCCAGTAAAGTGCTGAAAGTTGCAGATATTCATGAAAATGACATCAGACTGTGAAATCAACTATCCTGAGCCACTTTTCTGAAGAAAATCTTTGAAACTATGTGGATTTCACAAAATCCACTTTTGGCCTCCTCTCTGCCTGAAACGCACTTTAAGAGCATAAAAATTTTGAAAATGCCAGTAAAGTGCTGAAAGTTGCAGATATTCATGAAAATGACATCAGACTGTGAAATCAACTATCCTGAGCCACTTTTCTGAAGAAAATCTTTGAAACTATGTGGATTTCACAAAATCCACTTTTGGCCTCCTCTCTGCCTGAAACGCACTTTAAGAGCATAAAAAATTGAAAATGCCAGTAAAGTGCTGAAAGTTGCAGATATTCATGAAAATGACATCAGACTGTGAAATCAACTATCCTGAGCCACTTTTCTGAAGAAAATCTTTGAAACTATGTGGATTTCACAAAATCCACTTTTGGCCTCCTCTCTGCCTGAAACGCACTTTAAGAGCATAAAAATTTTGAAAATGCCAGTAAAGTGCTGAAAGTTGCAGATATTCATGAAAATGACATCAGACTGTGAAATCAACTATCCTGAGCCACTTTTCTGAAGAAAATCTTTGAAACTATGTGGATTTCACAAAATCCACTTTTGGCCTCCTCTCTGCCTGAAACGCACTTTAAGAGCATAAAAATTTTGAAAATGCCAGTAAAGTGCTGAAAGTTGCAGATATTCATGAAAATGACATCAGACTGTGAACTCAACTATCCTGAGCCACTTTTCTGAAGAAAATCTTTGAAACTATGTGGATTTCACAAAATCCACTTTTGGCCTCCTCTCTGCCTGAAACGCACTTTAAGAGCATAACAATTTTGAAAATGCCAGTAAAGTGCTGAAAGTTGCAGATATTCATGAAAATGACATTAGACTGTGAAATCAACTATCCTGAGCCACTTTTCTGAAGAAAATCTTTGAAACTATGTGGATTTCACAAAATCCACTTTTGGCCTCCTCTCTGCCTGAAACGCACTTTAAGAGCATAAAAATTTTGAAAATGCCAGTAAAGTGCTGAAAGTTGCAGATATTCATGAAAATGACATCAGACTGTGAAATCAACTATCCTGAGCCACTTTTCTGAAGAAAATCTTTGAAACTATGTGGATTTCACAAAATCCACTTTTGGCCTCCTCTCTGCCTGAAACGCACTTTAAGAGCATAAAAAATTGAAAATGCCAGTAAAGTGCTGAAAGTTGCAGATATTCATGAAAATGACATCAGACTGTGAAATCAACTATCCTGAGCCACTTTTCTGAAGAAAATCTTTGAAACTATGTGGATTTCACAAAATCCACTTTTGGCCTCCTCTCTGCCTGAAACGCACTTTAAGAGCATATAAAATTGAAAATGCCAGTAAAGTGCTGAAAGTTGCAGATATTCATGAAAATGACATCAGACTGTGAAATCAACTATCCTGAGCCACTTTTCTGAAGAAAATCTTTGAAACTATGTGGATTTCACAAAATCCACTTTTGGCCTCCTCTCTGCCTGAAACGCACTTTAAGAGCATAAAAAATTGAAAATGCCAGTAAAGTGCTGAAAGTTGCAGATATTCATGAAAATGACATCAGACTGTGAAATCAACTATCCTGAGCCACTTTTCTGAAGAAAATCTTTGAAACTATGTGGATTTCACAAAATCCACTTTTGGCCTCCTCTCTGCCTGAAACGCACTTTAAGAGCATAAAAATTTTGAAAATGCCAGTAAAGTGCTGAAAGTTGCAGATATTCATGAAAATGACATCAGACTGTGAAATCAACTATCCTGAGCCACTTTTCTGAAGAAAATCTTTGAAACTATGTGGATTTCACAAAATCCACTTTTGGCCTCCTCTCTGCCTGAAACGCACTTTAAGAGCATAAAAAATTGAAAATGCCAGTAAAGTGCTGAAAGTTGCAGATATTCATGAAAATGACATCAGACTGTGAAATCAACTATCCTGAGCCACTTTTCTGAAGAAAATCTTTGAAACTATGTGGATTTCACAAAATCCACTTTTGGCCTCCTCTCTGCCTGAAACGCACTTTAAGAGCATAAAAAATTGAAAATGCCAGTAAAGTGCTGAAAGTTGCAGATATTCATGAAAATGACATCAGACTGTGAAATCAACTATCCTGAGCCACTTTTCTGAAGAAAATCTTTGAAACTATGTGGATTTCACAAAATCCACTTTTGGCCTCCTCTCTGCCTGAAACGCACTTTAAGAGCATAAAAATTTTGAAAATGCCAGTAAAGTGCTGAAAGTTGCAGATATTCATGAAAATGACATCAGACTGTGAAATCAACTATCCTGAGCCACTTTTCTGAAGAAAATCTTTGAAACTATGTGGATTTCACAAAATCCACTTTTGGCCTCCTCTCTGCCTGAAACGCACTTTAAGAGCATAAAAATTTTGAAAATGCCAGTAAAGTGCTGAAAGTTGCAGATATTCATGAAAATGACATCAGACTGTGAAATCAACTATCCTGAGCCACTTTTCTGAAGAAAATCTTTGAAACTATGTGGATTTCACAAAATCCACTTTTGGCCTCCTCTCTGCCTGAAACGCACTTTAAGAGCATAAAAAATTGAAAATGCCAGTAAAGTGCTGAAAGTTGCAGATATTCATGAAAATGACATCAGACTGTGAAATCAACTATCCTGAGCCACTTTTCTGAAGAAAATCTTTGAAACTATGTGGATTTCACAAAATCCACTTTTGGCCTCCTCTCTGCCTGAAACGCACTTTAAGAGCATAAAAATTTTGAAAATGCCAGTAAAGTGCTGAAAGTTGCAGATATTCATGAAAATGACATCAGACTGTGAACTCAACTATCCTGAGCCACTTTTCTGAAGAAAATCTTTGAAACTATGTGGATTTCACAAAATCCACTTTTGGCCTCCTCTCTGCCTGAAACGCACTTTAAGAGCATAACAATTTTGAAAATGCCAGTAAAGTGCTGAAAGTTGCAGATATTCATGAAAATGACATTAGACTGTGAAATCAACTATCCTGAGCCACTTTTCTGAAGAAAATCTTTGAAACTATGTGGATTTCACAAAATCCACTTTTGGCCTCCTCTCTGCCTGAAACGCACTTTAAGAGCATAACATTTTTGAAAATGCCAGTAAAGTGCTGAAAGTTGCAGTCATTTTCATGAATATCTGCAACTTTCAGCACTTTACTGGCATTTTCAATTTTTATGCTCTTAAAGTGCGTTTCAGGCACTTTAATCTTTGAAACTATGTGGATTTCACAAAATCCACTTTTGGCCTCCTCTCTGCCTGAAACGCACTTTAAGAGCATAAAAAATTGAAAATGCCAGTAAAGTGCTGAAAGTTGCAGATATTCATGAAAATGACATCAGACTGTGAAATCAACTATCCTGAGCCACTTTTCTGAAGAAAATCTTTGAAACTATGTGGATTTCACAAAATCCACTTTTGGCCTCCTCTCTGCCTGAAACGCACTTTAAGAGCATAAAAATTTGAAAATGCCAGTAAAGTGCTGAAAGTTGCAGATATTCATGAAAATGACATCAGACTGTGAAATCAACTATCCTGAGCCACTTTTCTGAAGAAAATCTTTGAAACTATGTGGATTTCACAAAATCCACTTTTGGCCTCCTCTCTGCCTGAAACGCACTTTAAGAGCATAAAAATTTGAAAATGCCAGTAAAGTGCTGAAAGTTGCAGATATTCATGAAAATGACATCAGACTGTGAAATCAACTATCCTGAGCCACTTTTCTGAAGAAAATCTTTGAAACTATGTGGATTTCACAAAATCCACTTTTGGCCTCCTCTCTGCCTGAAACGCACTTTAAGAGCATAAAAATTTGAAAATGCCAGTAAAGTGCTGAAAGTTGCAGATATTCATGAAAATGACATCAGACTGTGAAATCAACTATCCTGAGCCACTTTTCTGAAGAAAATCTTTGAAACTATGTGGATTTCACAAAATCCACTTTTGGCCTCCTCTCTGCCTGAAACGCACTTTAAGAGCATAAAAAATTTGAAAATGCCAGTAAAGTGCTGAAAGTTGCAGATATTCATGAAAATGACATCAGACTGTGAAATCAACTATCCTGAGCCACTTTTCTGAAGAAAATCTTTGAAACTATGTGGATTTCACAAAATCCACTTTTGGCCTCCTCTCTGCCTGAAACGCACTTTAAGAGCATAAAAATTTGAAAATGCCAGTAAAGTGCTGAAAGTTGCAGATATTCATGAAAATGACATCAGACTGTGAAATCAACTATCCTGAGCCACTTTTCTGAAGAAAATCTTTGAAACTATGTGGATTTCACAAAATCCACTTTTGGCCTCCTCTCTGCCTGAAACGCACTTTAAGAGCATAAAAAATTTGAAAATGCCAGTAAAGTGCTGAAAGTTGCAGATATTCATGAAAATGACATCAGACTGTGAAATCAACTATCCTGAGCCACTTTTCTGAAGAAAATCTTTGAAACTATGTGGATTTCACAAAATCCACTTTTGGCCTCCTCTCTGCCTGAAACGCACTTTAAGAGCATAAAAATTTGAAAATGCCAGTAAAGTGCTGAAAGTTGCAGATATTCATGAAAATGACATCAGACTGTGAAATCAACTATCCTGAGCCACTTTTCTGAAGAAAATCTTTGAAACTATGTGGATTTCACAAAATCCACTTTTGGCCTCCTCTCTGCCTGAAACGCACTTTAAGAGCATAAAAATTTGAAAATGCCAGTAAAGTGCTGAAAGTTGCAGATATTCATGAAAATGACATCAGACTGTGAAATCAACTATCCTGAGCCACTTTTCTGAAGAAAATCTTTGAAACTATGTGGATTTCACAAAATCCACTTTTGGCCTCCTCTCTGCCTGAAACGCACTTTAAGAGCATAAAAATTTGAAAATGCCAGTAAAGTGCTGAAAGTTGCAGATATTCATGAAAATGACATCAGACTGTGAAATCAACTATCCTGAGCCACTTTTCTGAAGAAAATCTTTGAAACTATGTGGATTTCACAAAATCCACTTTTGGCCTCCTCTCTGCCTGAAACGCACTTTAAGAGCATAAAAATTTGAAAATGCCAGTAAAGTGCTGAAAGTTGCAGATATTCATGAAAATGACATCAGACTGTGAAATCAACTATCCTGAGCCACTTTTCTGAAGAAAATCTTTGAAACTATGTGGATTTCACAAAATCCACTTTTGGCCTCCTCTCTGCCTGAAACGCACTTTAAGAGCATAAAAATTTGAAAATGCCAGTAAAGTGCTGAAAGTTGCAGATATTCATGAAAATGACATCAGACTGTGAAATCAACTATCCTGAGCCACTTTTCTGAAGAAAATCTTTGAAACTATGTGGATTTCACAAAATCCACTTTTGGCCTCCTCTCTGCCTGAAACGCACTTTAAGAGCATAAAAATTTGAAAATGCCAGTAAAGTGCTGAAAGTTGCAGATATTCATGAAAATGACATCAGACTGTGAAATCAACTATCCTGAGCCACTTTTCTGAAGAAAATCTTTGAAACTATGTGGATTTCACAAAATCCACTTTTGGCCTCCTCTCTGCCTGAAACGCACTTTAAGAGCATAAAAATTTGAAAATGCCAGTAAAGTGCTGAAAGTTGCAGATATTCATGAAAATGACATCAGACTGTGAAATCAACTATCCTGAGCCACTTTTCTGAAGAAAATCTTTGAAACTATGTGGATTTCACAAAATCCACTTTTGGCCTCCTCTCTGCCTGAAACGCACTTTAAGAGCATAAAAATTTGAAAATGCCAGTAAAGTGCTGAAAGTTGCAGATATTCATGAAAATGACATCAGACTGTGAAATCAACTATCCTGAGCCACTTTTCTGAAGAAAATCTTTGAAACTATGTGGATTTCACAAAATCCACTTTTGGCCTCCTCTCTGCCTGAAACGCACTTTAAGAGCATAAAAATTTGAAAATGCCAGTAAAGTGCTGAAAGTTGCAGATATTCATGAAAATGACATCAGACTGTGAAATCAACTATCCTGAGCCACTTTTCTGAAGAAAATCTTTGAAACTATGTGGATTTCACAAAATCCACTTTTGGCCTCCTCTCTGCCTGAAACGCACTTTAAGAGCATAAAAAATTTGAAAATGCCAGTAAAGTGCTGAAAGTTGCAGATATTCATGAAAATGACATCAGACTGTGAAATCAACTATCCTGAGCCACTTTTCTGAAGAAAATCTTTGAAACTATGTGGATTTCACAAAATCCACTTTTGGCCTCCTCTCTGCCTGAAACGCACTTTAAGAGCATAAAAAATTGAAAATGCCAGTAAAGTGCTGAAAGTTGCAGATATTCATGAAAATGACATCAGACTGTGAAATCAACTATCCTGAGCCACTTTTCTGAAGAAAATCTTTGAAACTATGTGGATTTCACAAAATCCACTTTTGGCCTCCTCTCTGCCTGAAACGCACTTTAAGAGCATAAAAAATTGAAAATGCCAGTAAAGTGCTGAAAGTTGCAGATATTCATGAAAATGACATCAGACTGTGAAATCAACTATCCTGAGCCACTTTTCTGAAGAAAATCTTTGAAACTATGTGGATTTCACAAAATCCACTTTTGGCCTCCTCTCTGCCTGAAACGCACTTTAAGAGCATAAAAATTTGAAAATGCCAGTAAAGTGCTGAAAGTTGCAGATATTCATGAAAATGACATCAGACTGTGAAATCAACTATCCTGAGCCACTTTTCTGAAGAAAATCTTTGAAACTATGTGGATTTCACAAAATCCACTTTTGGCCTCCTCTCTGCCTGAAACGCACTTTAAGAGCATAAAAATTTGAAAATGCCAGTAAAGTGCTGAAAGTTGCAGATATTCATGAAAATGACATCAGACTGTGAAATCAACTATCCTGAGCCACTTTTCTGAAGAAAATCTTTGAAACTATGTGGATTTCACAAAATCCACTTTTGGCCTCCTCTCTGCCTGAAACGCACTTTAAGAGCATAAAAATTTGAAAATGCCAGTAAAGTGCTGAAAGTTGCAGATATTCATGAAAATGACATCAGACTGTGAAATCAACTATCCTGAGCCACTTTTCTGAAGAAAATCTTTGAAACTATGTGGATTTCACAAAATCCACTTTTGGCCTCCTCTCTGCCTGAAACGCACTTTAAGAGCATAAAAATTTGAAAATGCCAGTAAAGTGCTGAAAGTTGCAGATATTCATGAAAATGACATCAGACTGTGAAATCAACTATCCTGAGCCACTTTTCTGAAGAAAATCTTTGAAACTATGTGGATTTCACAAAATCCACTTTTGGCCTCCTCTCTGCCTGAAACGCACTTTAAGAGCATAAAAATTTGAAAATGCCAGTAAAGTGCTGAAAGTTGCAGATATTCATGAAAATGACATCAGACTGTGAAATCAACTATCCTGAGCCACTTTTCTGAAGAAAATCTTTGAAACTATGTGGATTTCACAAAATCCACTTTTGGCCTCCTCTCTGCCTGAAACGCACTTTAAGAGCATAAAAATTTGAAAATGCCAGTAAAGTGCTGAAAGTTGCAGATATTCATGAAAATGACATCAGACTGTGAAATCAACTATCCTGAGCCACTTTTCTGAAGAAAATCTTTGAAACTATGTGGATTTCACAAAATCCACTTTTGGCCTCCTCTCTGCCTGAAACGCACTTTAAGAGCATAAAAATTTGAAAATGCCAGTAAAGTGCTGAAAGTTGCAGATATTCATGAAAATGACATCAGACTGTGAAATCAACTATCCTGAGCCACTTTTCTGAAGAAAATCTTTGAAACTATGTGGATTTCACAAAATCCACTTTTGGCCTCCTCTCTGCCTGAAACGCACTTTAAGAGCATAAAAATTTGAAAATGCCAGTAAAGTGCTGAAAGTTGCAGATATTCATGAAAATGACATCAGACTGTGAAATCAACTATCCTGAGCCACTTTTCTGAAGAAAATCTTTGAAACTATGTGGATTTCACAAAATCCACTTTTGGCCTCCTCTCTGCCTGAAACGCACTTTAAGAGCATAAAAATTTGAAAATGCCAGTAAAGTGCTGAAAGTTGCAGATATTCATGAAAATGACATCAGACTGTGAAATCAACTATCCTGAGCCACTTTTCTGAAGAAAATCTTTGAAACTATGTGGATTTCACAAAATCCACTTTTGGCCTCCTCTCTGCCTGAAACGCACTTTAAGAGCATAAAAATTTGAAAATGCCAGTAAAGTGCTGAAAGTTGCAGATATTCATGAAAATGACATCAGACTGTGAAATCAACTATCCTGAGCCACTTTTCTGAAGAAAATCTTTGAAACTATGTGGATTTCACAAAATCCACTTTTGGCCTCCTCTCTGCCTGAAACGCACTTTAAGAGCATAAAAATTTGAAAATGCCAGTAAAGTGCTGAAAGTTGCAGATATTCATGAAAATGACATCAGACTGTGAAATCAACTATCCTGAGCCACTTTTCTGAAGAAAATCTTTGAAACTATGTGGATTTCACAAAATCCACTTTTGGCCTCCTCTCTGCCTGAAACGCACTTTAAGAGCATAAAAATTTGAAAATGCCAGTAAAGTGCTGAAAGTTGCAGATATTCATGAAAATGACATCAGACTGTGAAATCAACTATCCTGAGCCACTTTTCTGAAGAAAATCTTTGAAACTATGTGGATTTCACAAAATCCACTTTTGGCCTCCTCTCTGCCTGAAACGCACTTTAAGAGCATAAAAATTTGAAAATGCCAGTAAAGTGCTGAAAGTTGCAGATATTCATGAAAATGACATCAGACTGTGAAATCAACTATCCTGAGCCACTTTTCTGAAGAAAATCTTTGAAACTATGTGGATTTCACAAAATCCACTTTTGGCCTCCTCTCTGCCTGAAACGCACTTTAAGAGCATAAAAATTTGAAAATGCCAGTAAAGTGCTGAAAGTTGCAGATATTCATGAAAATGACATCAGACTGTGAAATCAACTATCCTGAGCCACTTTTCTGAAGAAAATCTTTGAAACTATGTGGATTTCACAAAATCCACTTTTGGCCTCCTCTCTGCCTGAAACGCACTTTAAGAGCATAAAAAATTTGAAAATGCCAGTAAAGTGCTGAAAGTTGCAGATATTCATGAAAATGACATCAGACTGTGAAATCAACTATCCTGAGCCACTTTTCTGAAGAAAATCTTTGAAACTATGTGGATTTCACAAAATCCACTTTTGGCCTCCTCTCTGCCTGAAACGCACTTTAAGAGCATAAAAATTTGAAAATGCCAGTAAAGTGCTGAAAGTTGCAGATATTCATGAAAATGACATCAGACTGTGAAATCAACTATCCTGAGCCACTTTTCTGAAGAAAATCTTTGAAACTATGTGGATTTCACAAAATCCACTTTTGGCCTCCTCTCTGCCTGAAACGCACTTTAAGAGCATAAAAATTTGAAAATGCCAGTAAAGTGCTGAAAGTTGCAGATATTCATGAAAATGACATCAGACTGTGAAATCAACTATCCTGAGCCACTTTTCTGAAGAAAATCTTTGAAACTATGTGGATTTCACAAAATCCACTTTTGGCCTCCTCTCTGCCTGAAACGCACTTTAAGAGCATAAAAATTTGAAAATGCCAGTAAAGTGCTGAAAGTTGCAGATATTCATGAAAATGACATCAGACTGTGAAATCAACTATCCTGAGCCACTTTTCTGAAGAAAATCTTTGAAACTATGTGGATTTCACAAAATCCACTTTTGGCCTCCTCTCTGCCTGAAACGCACTTTAAGAGCATAAAAATTTGAAAATGCCAGTAAAGTGCTGAAAGTTGCAGATATTCATGAAAATGACATCAGACTGTGAAATCAACTATCCTGAGCCACTTTTCTGAAGAAAATCTTTGAAACTATGTGGATTTCACAAAATCCACTTTTGGCCTCCTCTCTGCCTGAAACGCACTTTAAGAGCATAAAAATTTGAAAATGCCAGTAAAGTGCTGAAAGTTGCAGATATTCATGAAAATGACATCAGACTGTGAAATCAACTATCCTGAGCCACTTTTCTGAAGAAAATCTTTGAAACTATGTGGATTTCACAAAATCCACTTTTGGCCTCCTCTCTGCCTGAAACGCACTTTAAGAGCATAAAAATTTGAAAATGCCAGTAAAGTGCTGAAAGTTGCAGATATTCATGAAAATGACATCAGACTGTGAAATCAACTATCCTGAGCCACTTTTCTGAAGAAAATCTTTGAAACTATGTGGATTTCACAAAATCCACTTTTGGCCTCCTCTCTGCCTGAAACGCACTTTAAGAGCATAAAAATTTGAAAATGCCAGTAAAGTGCTGAAAGTTGCAGATATTCATGAAAATGACATCAGACTGTGAAATCAACTATCCTGAGCCACTTTTCTGAAGAAAATCTTTGAAACTATGTGGATTTCACAAAATCCACTTTTGGCCTCCTCTCTGCCTGAAACGCACTTTAAGAGCATAAAAAATTGAAAATGCCAGTAAAGTGCTGAAAGTTGCAGATATTCATGAAAATGACATCAGACTGTGAAATCAACTATCCTGAGCCACTTTTCTGAAGAAAATCTTTGAAACTATGTGGATTTCACAAAATCCACTTTTGGCCTCCTCTCTGCCTGAAACGCACTTTAAGAGCATAAAAAATTGAAAATGCCAGTAAAGTGCTGAAAGTTGCAGATATTCATGAAAATGACATCAGACTGTGAAATCAACTATCCTGAGCCACTTTTCTGAAGAAAATCTTTGAAACTATGTGGATTTCACAAAATCCACTTTTGGCCTCCTCTCTGCCTGAAACGCACTTTAAGAGCATAAAAATTGAAAATGCCAGTAAAGTGCTGAAAGTTGCAGATATTCATGAAAATGACATCAGACTGTGAAATCAACTATCCTGAGCCACTTTTCTGAAGAAAATCTTTGAAACTATGTGGATTTCACAAAATCCACTTTTGGCCTCCTCTCTGCCTGAAACGCACTTTAAGAGCATAAAAATTTGAAAATGCCAGTAAAGTGCTGAAAGTTGCAGATATTCATGAAAATGACATCAGACTGTGAAATCAACTATCCTGAGCCACTTTTCTGAAGAAAATCTTTGAAACTATGTGGATTTCACAAAATCCACTTTTGGCCTCCTCTCTGCCTGAAACGCACTTTAAGAGCATAAAAATTTGAAAATGCCAGTAAAGTGCTGAAAGTTGCAGATATTCATGAAAATGACATCAGACTGTGAAATCAACTATCCTGAGCCACTTTTCTGAAGAAAATCTTTGAAACTATGTGGATTTCACAAAATCCACTTTTGGCCTCCTCTCTGCCTGAAACGCACTTTAAGAGCATAAAAATTGAAAATGCCAGTAAAGTGCTGAAAGTTGCAGATATTCATGAAAATGACATCAGACTGTGAAATCAACTATCCTGAGCCACTTTTCTGAAGAAAATCTTTGAAACTATGTGGATTTCACAAAATCCACTTTTGGCCTCCTCTCTGCCTGAAACGCACTTTAAGAGCATAAAAATTGAAAATGCCAGTAAAGTGCTGAAAGTTGCAGATATTCATGAAAATGACATCAGACTGTGAAATCAACTATCCTGAGCCACTTTTCTGAAGAAAATCTTTGAAACTATGTGGATTTCACAAAATCCACTTTTGGCCTCCTCTCTGCCTGAAACGCACTTTAAGAGCATAAAAATTTGAAAATGCCAGTAAAGTGCTGAAAGTTGCAGATATTCATGAAAATGACATCAGACTGTGAAATCAACTATCCTGAGCCACTTTTCTGAAGAAAATCTTTGAAACTATGTGGATTTCACAAAATCCACTTTTGGCCTCCTCTCTGCCTGAAACGCACTTTAAGAGCATAAAAAATTGAAAATGCCAGTAAAGTGCTGAAAGTTGCAGATATTCATGAAAATGACATCAGACTGTGAAATCAACTATCCTGAGCCACTTTTCTGAAGAAAATCTTTGAAACTATGTGGATTTCACAAAATCCACTTTTGGCCTCCTCTCTGCCTGAAACGCACTTTAAGAGCATAAAAATTTGAAAATGCCAGTAAAGTGCTGAAAGTTGCAGATATTCATGAAAATGACATCAGACTGTGAAATCAACTATCCTGAGCCACTTTTCTGAAGAAAATCTTTGAAACTATGTGGATTTCACAAAATCCACTTTTGGCCTCCTCTCTGCCTGAAACGCACTTTAAGAGCATAAAAATTGAAAATGCCAGTAAAGTGCTGAAAGTTGCAGATATTCATGAAAATGACATCAGACTGTGAAATCAACTATCCTGAGCCACTTTTCTGAAGAAAATCTTTGAAACTATGTGGATTTCACAAAATCCACTTTTGGCCTCCTCTCTGCCTGAAACGCACTTTAAGAGCATAAAAAATTGAAAATGCCAGTAAAGTGCTGAAAGTTGCAGATATTCATGAAAATGACATCAGACTGTGAAATCAACTATCCTGAGCCACTTTTCTGAAGAAAATCTTTGAAACTATGTGGATTTCACAAAATCCACTTTTGGCCTCCTCTCTGCCTGAAACGCACTTTAAGAGCATAAAAATTTGAAAATGCCAGTAAAGTGCTGAAAGTTGCAGATATTCATGAAAATGACATCAGACTGTGAAATCAACTATCCTGAGCCACTTTTCTGAAGAAAATCTTTGAAACTATGTGGATTTCACAAAATCCACTTTTGGCCTCCTCTCTGCCTGAAACGCACTTTAAGAGCATAAAAATTGAAAATGCCAGTAAAGTGCTGAAAGTTGCAGATATTCATGAAAATGACATCAGACTGTGAAATCAACTATCCTGAGCCACTTTTCTGAAGAAAATCTTTGAAACTATGTGGATTTCACAAAATCCACTTTTGGCCTCCTCTCTGCCTGAAACGCACTTTAAGAGCATAAAAATTGAAAATGCCAGTAAAGTGCTGAAAGTTGCAGATATTCATGAAAATGACATCAGACTGTGAAATCAACTATCCTGAGCCACTTTTCTGAAGAAAATCTTTGAAACTATGTGGATTTCACAAAATCCACTTTTGGCCTCCTCTCTGCCTGAAACGCACTTTAAGAGCATAAAAATTTGAAAATGCCAGTAAAGTGCTGAAAGTTGCAGATATTCATGAAAATGACATCAGACTGTGAAATCAACTATCCTGAGCCACTTTTCTGAAGAAAATCTTTGAAACTATGTGGATTTCACAAAATCCACTTTTGGCCTCCTCTCTGCCTGAAACGCACTTTAAGAGCATAAAAATTTGAAAATGCCAGTAAAGTGCTGAAAGTTGCAGATATTCATGAAAATGACATCAGACTGTGAAATCAACTATCCTGAGCCACTTTTCTGAAGAAAATCTTTGAAACTATGTGGATTTCACAAAATCCACTTTTGGCCTCCTCTCTGCCTGAAACGCACTTTAAGAGCATAAAAAATTGAAAATGCCAGTAAAGTGCTGAAAGTTGCAGATATTCATGAAAATGACATCAGACTGTGAAATCAACTATCCTGAGCCACTTTTCTGAAGAAAATCTTTGAAACTATGTGGATTTCACAAAATCCACTTTTGGCCTCCTCTCTGCCTGAAACGCACTTTAAGAGCATAAAAAATTGAAAATGCCAGTAAAGTGCTGAAAGTTGCAGATATTCATGAAAATGACATCAGACTGTGAAATCAACTATCCTGAGCCACTTTTCTGAAGAAAATCTTTGAAACTATGTGGATTTCACAAAATCCACTTTTGGCCTCCTCTCTGCCTGAAACGCACTTTAAGAGCATAAAAATTGAAAATGCCAGTAAAGTGCTGAAAGTTGCAGATATTCATGAAAATGACATCAGACTGTGAAATCAACTATCCTGAGCCACTTTTCTGAAGAAAATCTTTGAAACTATGTGGATTTCACAAAATCCACTTTTGGCCTCCTCTCTGCCTGAAACGCACTTTAAGAGCATAAAAAATTGAAAATGCCAGTAAAGTGCTGAAAGTTGCAGATATTCATGAAAATGACATCAGACTGTGAAATCAACTATCCTGAGCCACTTTTCTGAAGAAAATCTTTGAAACTATGTGGATTTCACAAAATCCACTTTTGGCCTCCTCTCTGCCTGAAACGCACTTTAAGAGCATAAAAAATTGAAAATGCCAGTAAAGTGCTGAAAGTTGCAGATATTCATGAAAATGACATCAGACTGTGAAATCAACTATCCTGAGCCACTTTTCTGAAGAAAATCTTTGAAACTATGTGGATTTCACAAAATCCACTTTTGGCCTCCTCTCTGCCTGAAACGCACTTTAAGAGCATAAAAATTGAAAATGCCAGTAAAGTGCTGAAAGTTGCAGATATTCATGAAAATGACATCAGACTGTGAAATCAACTATCCTGAGCCACTTTTCTGAAGAAAATCTTTGAAACTATGTGGATTTCACAAAATCCACTTTTGGCCTCCTCTCTGCCTGAAACGCACTTTAAGAGCATAAAAATTGAAAATGCCAGTAAAGTGCTGAAAGTTGCAGATATTCATGAAAATGACATCAGACTGTGAAATCAACTATCCTGAGCCACTTTTCTGAAGAAAATCTTTGAAACTATGTGGATTTCACAAAATCCACTTTTGGCCTCCTCTCTGCCTGAAACGCACTTTAAGAGCATAAAAAATTGAAAATGCCAGTAAAGTGCTGAAAGTTGCAGATATTCATGAAAATGACATCAGACTGTGAAATCAACTATCCTGAGCCACTTTTCTGAAGAAAATCTTTGAAACTATGTGGATTTCACAAAATCCACTTTTGGCCTCCTCTCTGCCTGAAACGCACTTTAAGAGCATAAAAATTGAAAATGCCAGTAAAGTGCTGAAAGTTGCAGATATTCATGAAAATGACATCAGACTGTGAAATCAACTATCCTGAGCCACTTTTCTGAAGAAAATCTTTGAAACTATGTGGATTTCACAAAATCCACTTTTGGCCTCCTCTCTGCCTGAAACGCACTTTAAGAGCATAAAAATTGAAAATGCCAGTAAAGTGCTGAAAGTTGCAGATATTCATGAAAATGACATCAGACTGTGAAATCAACTATCCTGAGCCACTTTTCTGAAGAAAATCTTTGAAACTATGTGGATTTCACAAAATCCACTTTTGGCCTCCTCTCTGCCTGAAACGCACTTTAAGAGCATAAAAAATTGAAAATGCCAGTAAAGTGCTGAAAGTTGCAGATATTCATGAAAATGACATCAGACTGTGAAATCAACTATCCTGAGCCACTTTTCTGAAGAAAATCTTTGAAACTATGTGGATTTCACAAAATCCACTTTTGGCCTCCTCTCTGCCTGAAACGCACTTTAAGAGCATAAAAAATTGAAAATGCCAGTAAAGTGCTGAAAGTTGCAGATATTCATGAAAATGACATCAGACTGTGAAATCAACTATCCTGAGCCACTTTTCTGAAGAAAATCTTTGAAACTATGTGGATTTCACAAAATCCACTTTTGGCCTCCTCTCTGCCTGAAACGCACTTTAAGAGCATAAAAATTGAAAATGCCAGTAAAGTGCTGAAAGTTGCAGATATTCATGAAAATGACATCAGACTGTGAAATCAACTATCCTGAGCCACTTTTCTGAAGAAAATCTTTGAAACTATGTGGATTTCACAAAATCCACTTTTGGCCTCCTCTCTGCCTGAAACGCACTTTAAGAGCATAAAAATTGAAAATGCCAGTAAAGTGCTGAAAGTTGCAGATATTCATGAAAATGACATCAGACTGTGAAATCAACTATCCTGAGCCACTTTTCTGAAGAAAATCTTTGAAACTATGTGGATTTCACAAAATCCACTTTTGGCCTCCTCTCTGCCTGAAACGCACTTTAAGAGCATAAAAAATTGAAAATGCCAGTAAAGTGCTGAAAGTTGCAGATATTCATGAAAATGACATCAGACTGTGAAATCAACTATCCTGAGCCACTTTTCTGAAGAAAATCTTTGAAACTATGTGGATTTCACAAAATCCACTTTTGGCCTCCTCTCTGCCTGAAACGCACTTTAAGAGCATAAAAATTGAAAATGCCAGTAAAGTGCTGAAAGTTGCAGATATTCATGAAAATGACATCAGACTGTGAAATCAACTATCCTGAGCCACTTTTCTGAAGAAAATCTTTGAAACTATGTGGATTTCACAAAATCCACTTTTGGCCTCCTCTCTGCCTGAAACGCACTTTAAGAGCATAAAAAATTGAAAATGCCAGTAAAGTGCTGAAAGTTGCAGATATTCATGAAAATGACATCAGACTGTGAAATCAACTATCCTGAGCCACTTTTCTGAAGAAAATCTTTGAAACTATGTGGATTTCACAAAATCCACTTTTGGCCTCCTCTCTGCCTGAAACGCACTTTAAGAGCATAAAAAATTTGAAAATGCCAGTAAAGTGCTGAAAGTTGCAGATATTCATGAAAATGACATCAGACTGTGAAATCAACTATCCTGAGCCACTTTTCTGAAGAAAATCTTTGAAACTATGTGGATTTCACAAAATCCACTTTTGGCCTCCTCTCTGCCTGAAACGCACTTTAAGAGCATAAAAAATTGAAAATGCCAGTAAAGTGCTGAAAGTTGCAGATATTCATGAAAATGACATCAGACTGTGAAATCAACTATCCTGAGCCACTTTTCTGAAGAAAATCTTTGAAACTATGTGGATTTCACAAAATCCACTTTTGGCCTCCTCTCTGCCTGAAACGCACTTTAAGAGCATAAAAAATTGAAAATGCCAGTAAAGTGCTGAAAGTTGCAGATATTCATGAAAATGACATCAGACTGTGAAATCAACTATCCTGAGCCACTTTTCTGAAGAAAATCTTTGAAACTATGTGGATTTCACAAAATCCACTTTTGGCCTCCTCTCTGCCTGAAACGCACTTTAAGAGCATAAAAATTTGAAAATGCCAGTAAAGTGCTGAAAGTTGCAGATATTCATGAAAATGACATCAGACTGTGAAATCAACTATCCTGAGCCACTTTTCTGAAGAAAATCTTTGAAACTATGTGGATTTCACAAAATCCACTTTTGGCCTCCTCTCTGCCTGAAACGCACTTTAAGAGCATAAAAAATTGAAAATGCCAGTAAAGTGCTGAAAGTTGCAGATATTCATGAAAATGACATCAGACTGTGAAATCAACTATCCTGAGCCACTTTTCTGAAGAAAATCTTTGAAACTATGTGGATTTCACAAAATCCACTTTTGGCCTCCTCTCTGCCTGAAACGCACTTTAAGAGCATAAAAAATTGAAAATGCCAGTAAAGTGCTGAAAGTTGCAGATATTCATGAAAATGACATCAGACTGTGAAATCAACTATCCTGAGCCACTTTTCTGAAGAAAATCTTTGAAACTATGTGGATTTCACAAAATCCACTTTTGGCCTCCTCTCTGCCTGAAACGCACTTTAAGAGCATAAAAATTTGAAAATGCCAGTAAAGTGCTGAAAGTTGCAGATATTCATGAAAATGACATCAGACTGTGAAATCAACTATCCTGAGCCACTTTTCTGAAGAAAATCTTTGAAACTATGTGGATTTCACAAAATCCACTTTTGGCCTCCTCTCTGCCTGAAACGCACTTTAAGAGCATAAAAAATTGAAAATGCCAGTAAAGTGCTGAAAGTTGCAGATATTCATGAAAATGACATCAGACTGTGAAATCAACTATCCTGAGCCACTTTTCTGAAGAAAATCTTTGAAACTATGTGGATTTCACAAAATCCACTTTTGGCCTCCTCTCTGCCTGAAACGCACTTTAAGAGCATAAAAAATTGAAAATGCCAGTAAAGTGCTGAAAGTTGCAGATATTCATGAAAATGACATCAGACTGTGAAATCAACTATCCTGAGCCACTTTTCTGAAGAAAATCTTTGAAACTATGTGGATTTCACAAAATCCACTTTTGGCCTCCTCTCTGCCTGAAACGCACTTTAAGAGCATAAAAAATTGAAAATGCCAGTAAAGTGCTGAAAGTTGCAGATATTCATGAAAATGACATCAGACTGTGAAATCAACTATCCTGAGCCACTTTTCTGAAGAAAATCTTTGAAACTATGTGGATTTCACAAAATCCACTTTTGGCCTCCTCTCTGCCTGAAACGCACTTTAAGAGCATAAAAAATTGAAAATGCCAGTAAAGTGCTGAAAGTTGCAGATATTCATGAAAATGACATCAGACTGTGAAATCAACTATCCTGAGCCACTTTTCTGAAGAAAATCTTTGAAACTATGTGGATTTCACAAAATCCACTTTTGGCCTCCTCTCTGCCTGAAACGCACTTTAAGAGCATAAAAAATTGAAAATGCCAGTAAAGTGCTGAAAGTTGCAGATATTCATGAAAATGACATCAGACTGTGAAATCAACTATCCTGAGCCACTTTTCTGAAGAAAATCTTTGAAACTATGTGGATTTCACAAAATCCACTTTTGGCCTCCTCTCTGCCTGAAACGCACTTTAAGAGCATAAAAATTTGAAAATGCCAGTAAAGTGCTGAAAGTTGCAGATATTCATGAAAATGACATCAGACTGTGAAATCAACTATCCTGAGCCACTTTTCTGAAGAAAATCTTTGAAACTATGTGGATTTCACAAAATCCACTTTTGGCCTCCTCTCTGCCTGAAACGCACTTTAAGAGCATAAAAATTTGAAAATGCCAGTAAAGTGCTGAAAGTTGCAGATATTCATGAAAATGACATCAGACTGTGAAATCAACTATCCTGAGCCACTTTTCTGAAGAAAATCTTTGAAACTATGTGGATTTCACAAAATCCACTTTTGGCCTCCTCTCTGCCTGAAACGCACTTTAAGAGCATAAAAATTTGAAAATGCCAGTAAAGTGCTGAAAGTTGCAGATATTCATGAAAATGACATCAGACTGTGAAATCAACTATCCTGAGCCACTTTTCTGAAGAAAATCTTTGAAACTATGTGGATTTCACAAAATCCACTTTTGGCCTCCTCTCTGCCTGAAACGCACTTTAAGAGCATAAAAATTGAAAATGCCAGTAAAGTGCTGAAAGTTGCAGATATTCATGAAAATGACATCAGACTGTGAAATCAACTATCCTGAGCCACTTTTCTGAAGAAAATCTTTGAAACTATGTGGATTTCACAAAATCCACTTTTGGCCTCCTCTCTGCCTGAAACGCACTTTAAGAGCATAAAAATTTGAAAATGCCAGTAAAGTGCTGAAAGTTGCAGATATTCATGAAAATGACATCAGACTGTGAAATCAACTATCCTGAGCCACTTTTCTGAAGAAAATCTTTGAAACTATGTGGATTTCACAAAATCCACTTTTGGCCTCCTCTCTGCCTGAAACGCACTTTAAGAGCATAAAAAATTGAAAATGCCAGTAAAGTGCTGAAAGTTGCAGATATTCATGAAAATGACATCAGACTGTGAAATCAACTATCCTGAGCCACTTTTCTGAAGAAAATCTTTGAAACTATGTGGATTTCACAAAATCCACTTTTGGCCTCCTCTCTGCCTGAAACGCACTTTAAGAGCATAAAAATTGAAAATGCCAGTAAAGTGCTGAAAGTTGCAGATATTCATGAAAATGACATCAGACTGTGAAATCAACTATCCTGAGCCACTTTTCTGAAGAAAATCTTTGAAACTATGTGGATTTCACAAAATCCACTTTTGGCCTCCTCTCTGCCTGAAACGCACTTTAAGAGCATAAAAAATTGAAAATGCCAGTAAAGTGCTGAAAGTTGCAGATATTCATGAAAATGACATCAGACTGTGAAATCAACTATCCTGAGCCACTTTTCTGAAGAAAATCTTTGAAACTATGTGGATTTCACAAAATCCACTTTTGGCCTCCTCTCTGCCTGAAACGCACTTTAAGAGCATAAAAAATTGAAAATGCCAGTAAAGTGCTGAAAGTTGCAGATATTCATGAAAATGACATCAGACTGTGAAATCAACTATCCTGAGCCACTTTTCTGAAGAAAATCTTTGAAACTATGTGGATTTCACAAAATCCACTTTTGGCCTCCTCTCTGCCTGAAACGCACTTTAAGAGCATAAAAAATTGAAAATGCCAGTAAAGTGCTGAAAGTTGCAGATATTCATGAAAATGACATCAGACTGTGAAATCAACTATCCTGAGCCACTTTTCTGAAGAAAATCTTTGAAACTATGTGGATTTCACAAAATCCACTTTTGGCCTCCTCTCTGCCTGAAACGCACTTTAAGAGCATAAAAATTTGAAAATGCCAGTAAAGTGCTGAAAGTTGCAGATATTCATGAAAATGACATCAGACTGTGAAATCAACTATCCTGAGCCACTTTTCTGAAGAAAATCTTTGAAACTATGTGGATTTCACAAAATCCACTTTTGGCCTCCTCTCTGCCTGAAACGCACTTTAAGAGCATAAAAATTTGAAAATGCCAGTAAAGTGCTGAAAGTTGCAGATATTCATGAAAATGACATCAGACTGTGAAATCAACTATCCTGAGCCACTTTTCTGAAGAAAATCTTTGAAACTATGTGGATTTCACAAAATCCACTTTTGGCCTCCTCTCTGCCTGAAACGCACTTTAAGAGCATAAAAAATTGAAAATGCCAGTAAAGTGCTGAAAGTTGCAGATATTCATGAAAATGACATCAGACTGTGAAATCAACTATCCTGAGCCACTTTTCTGAAGAAAATCTTTGAAACTATGTGGATTTCACAAAATCCACTTTTGGCCTCCTCTCTGCCTGAAACGCACTTTAAGAGCATAAAAATTTGAAAATGCCAGTAAAGTGCTGAAAGTTGCAGATATTCATGAAAATGACATCAGACTGTGAAATCAACTATCCTGAGCCACTTTTCTGAAGAAAATCTTTGAAACTATGTGGATTTCACAAAATCCACTTTTGGCCTCCTCTCTGCCTGAAACGCACTTTAAGAGCATAAAAATTTGAAAATGCCAGTAAAGTGCTGAAAGTTGCAGATATTCATGAAAATGACATCAGACTGTGAAATCAACTATCCTGAGCCACTTTTCTGAAGAAAATCTTTGAAACTATGTGGATTTCACAAAATCCACTTTTGGCCTCCTCTCTGCCTGAAACGCACTTTAAGAGCATAAAAAATTGAAAATGCCAGTAAAGTGCTGAAAGTTGCAGATATTCATGAAAATGACATCAGACTGTGAAATCAACTATCCTGAGCCACTTTTCTGAAGAAAATCTTTGAAACTATGTGGATTTCACAAAATCCACTTTTGGCCTCCTCTCTGCCTGAAACGCACTTTAAGAGCATAAAAATTTGAAAATGCCAGTAAAGTGCTGAAAGTTGCAGATATTCATGAAAATGACATCAGACTGTGAAATCAACTATCCTGAGCCACTTTTCTGAAGAAAATCTTTGAAACTATGTGGATTTCACAAAATCCACTTTTGGCCTCCTCTCTGCCTGAAACGCACTTTAAGAGCATAAAAATTGAAAATGCCAGTAAAGTGCTGAAAGTTGCAGATATTCATGAAAATGACATCAGACTGTGAAATCAACTATCCTGAGCCACTTTTCTGAAGAAAATCTTTGAAACTATGTGGATTTCACAAAATCCACTTTTGGCCTCCTCTCTGCCTGAAACGCACTTTAAGAGCATAAAAATTTGAAAATGCCAGTAAAGTGCTGAAAGTTGCAGATATTCATGAAAATGACATCAGACTGTGAAATCAACTATCCTGAGCCACTTTTCTGAAGAAAATCTTTGAAACTATGTGGATTTCACAAAATCCACTTTTGGCCTCCTCTCTGCCTGAAACGCACTTTAAGAGCATAAAAAATTGAAAATGCCAGTAAAGTGCTGAAAGTTGCAGATATTCATGAAAATGACATCAGACTGTGAAATCAACTATCCTGAGCCACTTTTCTGAAGAAAATCTTTGAAACTATGTGGATTTCACAAAATCCACTTTTGGCCTCCTCTCTGCCTGAAACGCACTTTAAGAGCATAAAAATTTGAAAATGCCAGTAAAGTGCTGAAAGTTGCAGATATTCATGAAAATGACATCAGACTGTGAAATCAACTATCCTGAGCCACTTTTCTGAAGAAAATCTTTGAAACTATGTGGATTTCACAAAATCCACTTTTGGCCTCCTCTCTGCCTGAAAC
This sequence comes from Ophthalmolycus amberensis, assembly GCA_024529925.1. NCBI lineage: Eukaryota > Metazoa > Chordata > Actinopteri > Perciformes > Zoarcidae > Ophthalmolycus > Ophthalmolycus amberensis. Next base: position 33,334 of record JAFEUB010000370.1, read on the forward strand.
GCACTTTAAGAGCATAAAAATTGAAAATGCCAGTAAAGTGCTGAAAGTTGCAGATATTCATGAAAATGACATCAGACTGTGAAATCAACTATCCTGAGCCACTTTTCTGAAGAAAATCTTTGAAACTATGTGGATTTCACAAAATCCACTTTTGGCCTCCTCTCTGCCTGAAACGCACTTTAAGAGCATAAAAATTTGAAAATGCCAGTAAAGTGCTGAAAGTTGCAGATATTCATGAAAATGACATCAGACTGTGAAATCAACTATCCTGAGCCACTTTTCTGAAGAAAATCTTTGAAACTATGTGGATTTCACAAAATCCACTTTTGGCCTCCTCTCTGCCTGAAACGCACTTTAAGAGCATAAAAATTTGAAAATGCCAGTAAAGTGCTGAAAGTTGCAGATATTCATGAAAATGACATCAGACTGTGAAATCAACTATCCTGAGCCACTTTTCTGAAGAAAATCTTTGAAACTATGTGGATTTCACAAAATCCACTTTTGGCCTCCTCTCTGCCTGAAACGCACTTTAAGAGCATAAAAATTTGAAAATGCCAGTAAAGTGCTGAAAGTTGCAGATATTCATGAAAATGACATCAGACTGTGAAATCAACTATCCTGAGCCACTTTTCTGAAGAAAATCTTTGAAACTATGTGGATTTCACAAAATCCACTTTTGGCCTCCTCTCTGCCTGAAACGCACTTTAAGAGCATAAAAATTTGAAAATGCCAGTAAAGTGCTGAAAGTTGCAGATATTCATGAAAATGACATCAGACTGTGAAATCAACTATCCTGAGCCACTTTTCTGAAGAAAATCTTTGAAACTATGTGGATTTCACAAAATCCACTTTTGGCCTCCTCTCTGCCTGAAACGCACTTTAAGAGCATAAAAATTTGAAAATGCCAGTAAAGTGCTGAAAGTTGCAGATATTCATGAAAATGACATCAGACTGTGAAATCAACTATCCTGAGCCACTTTTCTGAAGAAAATCTTTGAAACTATGTGGATTTCACAAAATCCACTTTTGGCCTCCTCTCTGCCTGAAACGCACTTTAAGAGCATAAAAAATTGAAAATGCCAGTAAAGTGCTGAAAGTTGCAGATATTCATGAAAATGACATCAGACTGTGAAATCAACTATCCTGAGCCACTTTTCTGAAGAAAATCTTTGAAACTATGTGGATTTCACAAAATCCACTTTTGGCCTCCTCTCTGCCTGAAACGCACTTTAAGAGCATAAAAATTTGAAAATGCCAGTAAAGTGCTGAAAGTTGCAGATATTCATGAAAATGACATCAGACTGTGAAATCAACTATCCTGAGCCACTTTTCTGAAGAAAATCTTTGAAACTATGTGGATTTCACAAAATCCACTTTTGGCCTCCTCTCTGCCTGAAACGCACTTTAAGAGCATAAAAAATTGAAAATGCCAGTAAAGTGCTGAAAGTTGCAGATATTCATGAAAATGACATCAGACTGTGAAATCAACTATCCTGAGCCACTTTTCTGAAGAAAATCTTTGAAACTATGTGGATTTCACAAAATCCACTTTTGGCCTCCTCTCTGCCTGAAACGCACTTTAAGAGCATAAAAATTTGAAAATGCCAGTAAAGTGCTGAAAGTTGCAGATATTCATGAAAATGACATCAGACTGTGAAATCAACTATCCTGAGCCACTTTTCTGAAGAAAATCTTTGAAACTATGTGGATTTCACAAAATCCACTTTTGGCCTCCTCTCTGCCTGAAACGCACTTTAAGAGCATAAAAATTTGAAAATGCCAGTAAAGTGCTGAAAGTTGCAGATATTCATGAAAATGACATCAGACTGTGAAATCAACTATCCTGAGCCACTTTTCTGAAGAAAATCTTTGAAACTATGTGGATTTCACAAAATCCACTTTTGGCCTCCTCTCTGCCTGAAACGCACTTTAAGAGCATAAAAAATTGAAAATGCCAGTAAAGTGCTGAAAGTTGCAGATATTCATGAAAATGACATCAGACTGTGAAATCAACTATCCTGAGCCACTTTTCTGAAGAAAATCTTTGAAACTATGTGGATTTCACAAAATCCACTTTTGGCCTCCTCTCTGCCTGAAACGCACTTTAAGAGCATAAAAATTGAAAATGCCAGTAAAGTGCTGAAAGTTGCAGATATTCATGAAAATGACATCAGACTGTGAAATCAACTATCCTGAGCCACTTTTCTGAAGAAAATCTTTGAAACTATGTGGATTTCACAAAATCCACTTTTGGCCTCCTCTCTGCCTGAAACGCACTTTAAGAGCATAAAAAATTGAAAATGCCAGTAAAGTGCTGAAAGTTGCAGATATTCATGAAAATGACATCAGACTGTGAAATCAACTATCCTGAGCCACTTTTCTGAAGAAAATCTTTGAAACTATGTGGATTTCACAAAATCCACTTTTGGCCTCCTCTCTGCCTGAAACGCACTTTAAGAGCATAAAAAATTGAAAATGCCAGTAAAGTGCTGAAAGTTGCAGATATTCATGAAAATGACATCAGACTGTGAAATCAACTATCCTGAGCCACTTTTCTGAAGAAAATCTTTGAAACTATGTGGATTTCACAAAATCCACTTTTGGCCTCCTCTCTGCCTGAAACGCACTTTAAGAGCATAAAAATTGAAAATGCCAGTAAAGTGCTGAAAGTTGCAGATATTCATGAAAATGACATCAGACTGTGAAATCAACTATCCTGAGCCACTTTTCTGAAGAAAATCTTTGAAACTATGTGGATTTCACAAAATCCACTTTTGGCCTCCTCTCTGCCTGAAACGCACTTTAAGAGCATAAAAAATTGAAAATGCCAGTAAAGTGCTGAAAGTTGCAGATATTCATGAAAATGACATCAGACTGTGAAATCAACTATCCTGAGCCACTTTTCTGAAGAAAATCTTTGAAACTATGTGGATTTCACAAAATCCACTTTTGGCCTCCTCTCTGCCTGAAACGCACTTTAAGAGCATAAAAAATTGAAAATGCCAGTAAAGTGCTGAAAGTTGCAGATATTCATGAAAATGACATCAGACTGTGAAATCAACTATCCTGAGCCACTTTTCTGAAGAAAATCTTTGAAACTATGTGGATTTCACAAAATCCACTTTTGGCCTCCTCTCTGCCTGAAACGCACTTTAAGAGCATAAAAAATTGAAAATGCCAGTAAAGTGCTGAAAGTTGCAGATATTCATGAAAATGACATCAGACTGTGAAATCAACTATCCTGAGCCACTTTTCTGAAGAAAATCTTTGAAACTATGTGGATTTCACAAAATCCACTTTTGGCCTCCTCTCTGCCTGAAACGCACTTTAAGAGCATAAAAAATTGAAAATGCCAGTAAAGTGCTGAAAGTTGCAGATATTCATGAAAATGACATCAGACTGTGAAATCAACTATCCTGAGCCACTTTTCTGAAGAAAATCTTTGAAACTATGTGGATTTCACAAAATCCACTTTTGGCCTCCTCTCTGCCTGAAACGCACTTTAAGAGCATAAAAATTTGAAAATGCCAGTAAAGTGCTGAAAGTTGCAGATATTCATGAAAATGACATCAGACTGTGAAATCAACTATCCTGAGCCACTTTTCTGAAGAAAATCTTTGAAACTATGTGGATTTCACAAAATCCACTTTTGGCCTCCTCTCTGCCTGAAACGCACTTTAAGAGCATAAAAATTGAAAATGCCAGTAAAGTGCTGAAAGTTGCAGATATTCATGAAAATGACATCAGACTGTGAAATCAACTATCCTGAGCCACTTTTCTGAAGAAAATCTTTGAAACTATGTGGATTTCACAAAATCCACTTTTGGCCTCCTCTCTGCCTGAAACGCACTTTAAGAGCATAAAAAATTGAAAATGCCAGTAAAGTGCTGAAAGTTGCAGATATTCATGAAAATGACATCAGACTGTGAAATCAACTATCCTGAGCCACTTTTCTGAAGAAAATCTTTGAAACTATGTGGATTTCACAAAATCCACTTTTGGCCTCCTCTCTGCCTGAAACGCACTTTAAGAGCATAAAAAATTGAAAATGCCAGTAAAGTGCTGAAAGTTGCAGATATTCATGAAAATGACATCAGACTGTGAAATCAACTATCCTGAGCCACTTTTCTGAAGAAAATCTTTGAAACTATGTGGATTTCACAAAATCCACTTTTGGCCTCCTCTCTGCCTGAAACGCACTTTAAGAGCATAAAAAATTGAAAATGCCAGTAAAGTGCTGAAAGTTGCAGATATTCATGAAAATGACATCAGACTGTGAAATCAACTATCCTGAGCCACTTTTCTGAAGAAAATCTTTGAAACTATGTGGATTTCACAAAATCCACTTTTGGCCTCCTCTCTGCCTGAAACGCACTTTAAGAGCATAAAAATTTGAAAATGCCAGTAAAGTGCTGAAAGTTGCAGATATTCATGAAAATGACATCAGACTGTGAAATCAACTATCCTGAGCCACTTTTCTGAAGAAAATCTTTGAAACTATGTGGATTTCACAAAATCCACTTTTGGCCTCCTCTCTGCCTGAAACGCACTTTAAGAGCATAAAAATTTTGAAAATGCCAGTAAAGTGCTGAAAGTTGCAGATATTCATGAAAATGACATCAGACTGTGAAATCAACTATCCTGAGCCACTTTTCTGAAGAAAATCTTTGAAACTATGTGGATTTCACAAAATCCACTTTTGGCCTCCTCTCTGCCTGAAACGCACTTTAAGAGCATAAAAATTTGAAAATGCCAGTAAAGTGCTGAAAGTTGCAGATATTCATGAAAATGACATCAGACTGTGAAATCAACTATCCTGAGCCACTTTTCTGAAGAAAATCTTTGAAACTATGTGGATTTCACAAAATCCACTTTTGGCCTCCTCTCTGCCTGAAACGCACTTTAAGAGCATAAAAAATTGAAAATGCCAGTAAAGTGCTGAAAGTTGCAGATATTCATGAAAATGACATCAGACTGTGAAATCAACTATCCTGAGCCACTTTTCTGAAGAAAATCTTTGAAACTATGTGGATTTCACAAAATCCACTTTTGGCCTCCTCTCTGCCTGAAACGCACTTTAAGAGCATAAAAAATTGAAAATGCCAGTAAAGTGCTGAAAGTTGCAGATATTCATGAAAATGACATCAGACTGTGAAATCAACTATCCTGAGCCACTTTTCTGAAGAAAATCTTTGAAACTATGTGGATTTCACAAAATCCACTTTTGGCCTCCTCTCTGCCTGAAACGCACTTTAAGAGCATAAAAAATTGAAAATGCCAGTAAAGTGCTGAAAGTTGCAGATATTCATGAAAATGACATCAGACTGTGAAATCAACTATCCTGAGCCACTTTTCTGAAGAAAATCTTTGAAACTATGTGGATTTCACAAAATCCACTTTTGGCCTCCTCTCTGCCTGAAACGCACTTTAAGAGCATAAAAATTTTGAAAATGCCAGTAAAGTGCTGAAAGTTGCAGATATTCATGAAAATGACATCAGACTGTGAAATCAACTATCCTGAGCCACTTTTCTGAAGAAAATCTTTGAAACTATGTGGATTTCACAAAATCCACTTTTGGCCTCCTCTCTGCCTGAAACGCACTTTAAGAGCATAAAAAATTGAAAATGCCAGTAAAGTGCTGAAAGTTGCAGATATTCATGAAAATGACATCAGACTGTGAAATCAACTATCCTGAGCCACTTTTCTGAAGAAAATCTTTGAAACTATGTGGATTTCACAAAATCCACTTTTGGCCTCCTCTCTGCCTGAAACGCACTTTAAGAGCATAAAAAATTGAAAATGCCAGTAAAGTGCTGAAAGTTGCAGATATTCATGAAAATGACATCAGACTGTGAAATCAACTATCCTGAGCCACTTTTCTGAAGAAAATCTTTGAAACTATGTGGATTTCACAAAATCCACTTTTGGCCTCCTCTCTGCCTGAAACGCACTTTAAGAGCATAAAAATTTTGAAAATGCCAGTAAAGTGCTGAAAGTTGCAGATATTCATGAAAATGACATCAGACTGTGAAATCAACTATCCTGAGCCACTTTTCTGAAGAAAATCTTTGAAACTATGTGGATTTCACAAAATCCACTTTTGGCCTCCTCTCTGCCTGAAACGCACTTTAAGAGCATAAAAATTTGAAAATGCCAGTAAAGTGCTGAAAGTTGCAGATATTCATGAAAATGACATCAGACTGTGAAATCAACTATCCTGAGCCACTTTTCTGAAGAAAATCTTTGAAACTATGTGGATTTCACAAAATCCACTTTTGGCCTCCTCTCTGCCTGAAACGCACTTTAAGAGCATAAAAAATTGAAAATGCCAGTAAAGTGCTGAAAGTTGCAGATATTCATGAAAATGACATCAGACTGTGAAATCAACTATCCTGAGCCACTTTTCTGAAGAAAATCTTTGAAACTATGTGGATTTCACAAAATCCACTTTTGGCCTCCTCTCTGCCTGAAACGCACTTTAAGAGCATAAAAATTTGAAAATGCCAGTAAAGTGCTGAAAGTTGCAGATATTCATGAAAATGACATCAGACTGTGAAATCAACTATCCTGAGCCACTTTTCTGAAGAAAATCTTTGAAACTATGTGGATTTCACAAAATCCACTTTTGGCCTCCTCTCTGCCTGAAACGCACTTTAAGAGCATAAAAATTTGAAAATGCCAGTAAAGTGCTGAAAGTTGCAGATATTCATGAAAATGACATCAGACTGTGAAATCAACTATCCTGAGCCACTTTTCTGAAGAAAATCTTTGAAACTATGTGGATTTCACAAAATCCACTTTTGGCCTCCTCTCTGCCTGAAACGCACTTTAAGAGCATAAAAATTTTGAAAATGCCAGTAAAGTGCTGAAAGTTGCAGATATTCATGAAAATGACATCAGACTGTGAAATCAACTATCCTGAGCCACTTTTCTGAAGAAAATCTTTGAAACTATGTGGATTTCACAAAATCCACTTTTGGCCTCCTCTCTGCCTGAAACGCACTTTAAGAGCATAAAAATTTGAAAATGCCAGTAAAGTGCTGAAAGTTGCAGATATTCATGAAAATGACATCAGACTGTGAAATCAACTATCCTGAGCCACTTTTCTGAAGAAAATCTTTGAAACTATGTGGATTTCACAAAATCCACTTTTGGCCTCCTCTCTGCCTGAAACGCACTTTAAGAGCATAAAAAATTGAAAATGCCAGTAAAGTGCTGAAAGTTGCAGATATTCATGAAAATGACATCAGACTGTGAAATCAACTATCCTGAGCCACTTTTCTGAAGAAAATCTTTGAAACTATGTGGATTTCACAAAATCCACTTTTGGCCTCCTCTCTGCCTGAAACGCACTTTAAGAGCATAAAAAATTTTGAAAATGCCAGTAAAGTGCTGAAAGTTGCAGATATTCATGAAAATGACATCAGACTGTGAAATCAACTATCCTGAGCCACTTTTCTGAAGAAAATCTTTGAAACTATGTGGATTTCACAAAATCCACTTTTGGCCTCCTCTCTGCCTGAAACGCACTTTAAGAGCATAAAAATTGAAAATGCCAGTAAAGTGCTGAAAGTTGCAGATATTCATGAAAATGACATCAGACTGTGAAATCAACTATCCTGAGCCACTTTT
>JAFEUB010000371.1:0-2500 GCA_024529925.1 Ophthalmolycus amberensis
AACAGCAGATAGGTGCACTAACATGTGAGTCTGCTGAGTTGACCGCAGTGATGTCCAGTCGTCTCCCTCAGTGATGTCCAGTCGTCTCCCTCAGTGATGTCCAGTAGTCTCCAGGCTCAGTGATGTCCAGTCGTCTCCCTCAGTGATGTCCAGTAGTCTCCAACCTCAGTGATGTCCAGTAGTCTCCAGGCTCAGTGATGTCCAGTAGTCTCCAGGCTCAGTGATGTCCAGTAGTCTCCAGGCTCAGTGATGTCCAGTAGTCTCCAAGCTCAGTGATGTCCAGTAGTCTCTAGGCTCAGTGATGTCCAGTAGTCTCCAAGCTCAGTGATGTCCAGTAGTCTCCCTCAGTGATGTCCAGTAGTCTCCAGGCTCAGTGATGTCCAGTAGTCTCCAAGCTCAGTGATGTCCAGTAGTCTCTAGGCTCAGTGATGTCCAGTAGTCTCCAAGCTCAGTGATGTCCAGTAGTCTCCCTCAGTGATGTCCAGTCGTCTCCAGGCTCAGCGATGTCCAGTAGTCTCCAGGCTCAGTGATGTCCAGTAGTCTCCAGGCTCAGTGATGTCCAGTTGTCTCCAGGCTCAGTGATGTCCAGTAGTCTCCCTCAGTGATGTCCAGTAGTCTCCAAGCTCAGTGATGTCCAGTCGTCTCCAGGCTCAGTGATGTCCAGTAGTCTCCAGGCTCAGTAATGTCCAGTCGTCTCCAGGCTCAGTGATGTCCAGTAGTCTCCAACCTCAGTGATGTCCAGTAGTCTCCAGGCTCAGTGATGTCCAGTAGTCTCCAGGCTCAGCGATGTCCAGTAGTCTCCAGGCTCAGTGATGTCCAGTAGTCTCCAGGCTCAGTGATGTCCAGTAGTCTCCAAGCTCAGTGATGTCCAGTCGTCTCCAGGCTCAGTAATGTCCAGTCGTCTCCAGGCTCAGTGATGTCCAGTAGTCTCCAGGCTCAGTAATGTCCAGTCGTCTCCAGGCTCAGTGATGTCCAGTAGTCTCCAGGCTCAGTGATGTCCAGTAGTCTCCAAGCTCAGTGATGTCCAGTCGTCTCCAGGCTCAGTGATGTCCAGTAGTCTCCAGGCTCAGTAATGTCCAGTCGTCTCCAGGCTCAGTGATGTCCAGTAGTCTCCAGGCTCAGTGATGTCCAGTAGTCTCCAAGCTCAGTGATGTCCAGTCGTCTCCAGGCTCAGTGATGTCCAGTAGTCTCCAGGCTCAGTGATGTCCAGTAGTCTCCAAGCTCAGTGATGTCCAGTCGTCTCCAGGCTCAGTGATGTCCAGTAGTCTCCAAGCTCAGTGATGTCCAGTCGTCTCCAGGCTCAGTGATGTCCAGTAGTCTCCAGGCTCAGTGATGTCCAGTCGTCTCCAGGCTCAGTGATGTCCAGTCGTCTCCAGGCTCAGTGATGTCCAGTGGTCTCCAAGCTCAGCGATGTCCAGTAGTCTCCAGGCTCAGCGATGTCCAGTAGTCTCCAGGCTCAGTGATGTCCAGTAGTCTCCAAGCTCAGTGATGTCCAGTAGTCTCCAGGCTCAGCGATGTCCAGTAGTCTCCAGGCTCAGTGATGTCCAGTAGTCTCCAGGCTCAGCGATGTCCAGTAGTCTCCAGGCTCAGTGATGTCCAGTAGTCTCCAGGCTCAGCTGATGTCCAGTAGTCTCCAGGCTCAGTGATGTCCAGTAGTCTCCAGGCTCAGCGATGTCCAGTAGTCTCCAGGCTCAGTGATGTCCAGTAGTCTCCCTCAGTGATGTCCAGTAGTCTCCAGGCTCAGTGATGTCCAGTAGTCTCCAGGCTCAGTGATGTCCAGTAGTCTCCAAGCTCAGTGATGTCCAGTCGTCTCCAGGCTCAGCGATGTCCAGTAGTCTCCAGGCTCAGCGATGTCCAGTAGTCTCCAGGCTCAGTGATGTCCAGTAGTCTCCCTCAGTGATGTCCAGTAGTCTCCAAGCTCAGTGATGTCCAGTCGTCTCCAGGCTCAGTGATGTCCAGTAGTCTCCAGGCTCAGCGATGTCCAGTAGTCTCCAGGCTCAGTGATGTCCAGTAGTCTCCAGGCTCAGCGATGTCCAGTAGTCTCCAGGCTCAGTGATGTCCAGTAGTCTCCCTCAGTGATGTCCAGTAGTCTCCAGCTCAGTGATGTCCAGTAGTCTCCAGGCTCAGCGATGTCCAGTAGTCTCCAGGCTCAGTGATGTCCAGTAGTCTCCAAGCTCAGTGATGTCCAGTCGTCTCCAGGCTCAGTGATGTCCAGTAGTCTCCAGGCTCAGCGATGTCCAGTAGTCTCCAGGCTCAGCGATGTCCAGTAGTCTCCAAGCTCAGTGATGTCCAGTCGTCTCCAGGCTCAGTGATGTCCAGTAGTCTCCAGGCTCAGTGATGTCCAGTCGTCTCCAGGCTCAGTGATGTCCAGTAGTCTCCAGCTCAGTGATGTCCAGTAGTCTCCAAGCTCAGTGATGTCCAGTAGTCTCCAGGCTCAGTGATGTCCAGTAGTCTCCAAGCTCAGTGATGTCCAGTAGTCTCCAGGCTCAGTGATGTCCAG
>JAFEUB010000371.1:7500-32500 GCA_024529925.1 Ophthalmolycus amberensis
ATAAGATACATAGAATACATAAGATACATAAGATACATAGAATACATAGAATACATAAGATACATAGAATACATAAGATACATAGAATACATAGAATACATAGAATTAATAAGATACATAGAATACATAAGATACATAGAATACATAGAATACATAGAATACATAAGATACATAGAATACATAGAATACATAAGATACATAGAATACATAAGATACATAGAATACATAGAATACATAAGATACATAGAATACATAGAATACATAAGATACATAGAATACATAAGATACATAGAATACATAGAATACATAGAATTAATAAGATACATAGAATACATAAGATACATAGAATACATAGAATACATAGAATACATAAGATACATAGAATACATAGAATACATAAGATACATAGAATACATAAGATACATATAATACATAGAATAAATAAGATACATAGAATACATAAGATACATAGAATACATAGAATACATAAGATACATAGAATACATAAGATACATAGAATACATAGAATACATAAGATACATAGAATACATAGAATACATAAGATACATAGAATACATAGAATACATAAGATACATAGAATACATAGAATACATAAGATACATAGAATACATAAGATACATAGAATACATAAGATACATAGAATACATAGAATACATAAGATACATAGAATGCATAGAATACATAAGATACATAGAATGCATAGAATACATAAGATACATAGAATACATAAGATACATAAGATACATAGAATACATAGAATACATAAGATACATAAGATACATAGAATACATAGAATACATAAGATACATAAGATACATAAGATACATAGAATACATAAGATACATAAGATACATAGAATACATAGAATACATAAGATACATAAGATACATAGAATACATAAGATACATAAGATACATAGAATACATAGAATACATAAGATACATAGAATACATAGAATAAATAAGATACATAAGATACATAAGATACATAGAATACATAGAATACATAGAATACATAAGATACATAGAATACATAAGATACATAAGATACATAAGATACATAGAATACATAAGATACATAAGATACATAGAATACATAGAATACATAAGATACATAGAATACATAAGATACATAGAATACATAGAATACATAGAATTAATAAGATACATAGAATACATAAGATACATAGAATACATAGAATACATAAGATACATAGAATACATAAGATACATAAGATACATAGAATACATAGAATACATAAGATACATAGAATACATAAGATACATAGAATACATAGAATACATAGAATTAATAAGATACATAGAATACATAAGATACATAGAATACATAGAATACATAGAATACATAAGATACATAGAATACATAGAATACATAAGATACATAGAATAAATAAGATACATAGAATACATAAGATACATAGAATACATAGAATACATAAGATACATAGAATGCATAGAATACATAAGATACATAGAATGCATAGAATACATAAGATACATAGAATACATAAGATACATAGAATACATAGAATACATAAGATACATAGAATGCATAGAATACATAAGATACATAGAATGCATAGAATACATAAGATACATAGAATACATAAGATACATAAGATACATAGAATACATAGAATACATAAGATACATAGAATACATAGAATACATAAGATACATAGAATACATAGAATACATAGAATTAATAAGATACATAGAATACATAAGATACATAGAATACATAGAATACATAGAATGCATAAGATACATAGAATACATAGAATACATAAGATACATAGAATACATAAGATACATATAATACATAGAATAAATAAGATACATAGAATACATAAGATACATAGAATACATAGAATACATAAGATACATAGAATACATAGAATACATAAGATACATAGAATACATAGAATACATAAGATACATAGAATACATAGAATACATAAGATACATAGAATACATAGAATACATAAGATACATAGAATACATAAGATACATAGAATACATAAGATACATAGAATACATAGAATACATAAGATACATAGAATGCATAGAATACATAAGATACATAGAATGCATAGAATACATAAGATACATAGAATACATAAGATACATAAGATACATATAATACATAGAATACATAAGATACATAGAATACATAGAATACATAAGATACATAAGATACATAAGATACATAGAATACATAAGATACATAAGATACATAGAATACATAGAATACATAAGATACATAGAATACATAGAATACATAAGATGCATAAGATACATAGAATACATAAGATACATAGAATACATAGAATACATAAGATACATAGAATACATAGAATACATAAGATACATAAGATACATAAGATACATAGAATACATAGAATACATAGAATACATAAGATACATAGAATACATAGAATACATAAGATACATAGAATACATAGAATACATAGAATACATAGAATACATAAGATACATAGAATACATAGAATACATAAGATACATAAGATACATAGAATACATAGAATACATAAGATACATAAGATACATAGAATACATAAGATACATAAGATACATAGAATGCATAGAATACATAAGATACATAGAATACATAAGATACATAAGATACATAGAATACATAAGATACATAAGATACATAGAATGCATAGAATACATAAGATACATAGAATACATAGAATACATAAGATACATAGAATGCATAGAATACATAAGATACATAGAATGCATAGAATACATAAGATACATAGAATACATAAGATACATAAGATACATAGAATACATAGAATACATAAGATACATAGAATACATAGAATACATAAGATACATAAGATACATAAGATACATAGAATACATAAGATACATAAGATACATAGAATACATAGAATACATAAGATACATAGAATACATAGAATACATAAGATACATAGAATACATAGAATAAATAAGATACATAAGATACATAAGATACATAGAATACATAGAATACATAAGATACATAGAATACATAGAATACATAAGATACATAGAATACATAGAATAAATAAGATACATAAGATACATAAGATACATAGAATACATAAGATACATAAGATACATAAGATACATAAGATACATAAGATACATAGAATACATAAGATACATAGAATACATAGAATACATAAGATACATAGAATACATAGAATACATAAGATACATAGAATACATAGAATACATAAGATACATAAGATACATAGAATACATAAGATACATAAGATACATAGAATACATAGAATACATGAGATACATAGAATACATAGAATACATAAGATACATAGAATACATAGAATAAATAAGATACATAAGATACATAAGATACATAGAATACATAGAATACATAGAATACATAAGATACATAGAATACATAAGATACATAAGATACATAGAATACATAGAATACATAAGATACATAGAATACATAAGATACATAGAATACATAGAATACATAGAATTAATAAGATACATAGAATACATAAGATACATAGAATACATAGAATACATAGAATACATAAGATACATAGAATACATAGAATACATAAGATACATAGAATACATAAGATACATATAATACATAGAATAAATAAGATACATAGAATACATAAGATACATAGAATACATAGAATACATAAGATACATAGAATACATAAGATACATAGAATACATAGAATACATAAGATACATAGAATACATAGAATACATAAGATACATAGAATACATAGAATACATAAGATACATAGAATACATAGAATACATAAGATACATAGAATACATAGAATACATAAGATACATAGAATACATAAGATACATAGAATACATAGAATACATAAGATACATAGAATGCATAGAATACATAAGATACATAGAATGCATAGAATACATAAGATACATAGAATACATAAGATACATAAGATACATAGAATACATAGAATACATAAGATACATAAGATACATAGAATACATAGAATACATAAGATACATAAGATACATAAGATACATAGAATACATAAGATACATAAGATACATAGAATACATAGAATACATAAGATACATAGAATACATAGAATACATAAGATACATAAGATACATAGAATACATAAGATACATAAGATACATAGAATACATAGAATACATGAGATACATAGAATACATAGAATACATAAGATACATAGAATACATAGAATAAATAAGATACATAAGATACATAAGATACATAGAATACATAGAATACATAGAATACATAAGATACATAGAATACATAGAATACATAAGATACATAAGATACATAGAATACATAGAATACATAAGATACATAGAATACATAAGATACATAGAATACATAGAATACATAGAATTAATAAGATACATAGAATACATAAGATACATAGAATACATAGAATACATAGAATACATAAGATACATAGAATACATAGAATACATAAGATACATAGAATACATAAGATACATATAATACATAGAATAAATAAGATACATAGAATACATAAGATACATAGAATACATAGAATACATAAGATACATAGAATACATAAGATACATAAGATACATAGAATACATAGAATACATAAGATACATAGAATACATAGAATACATAAGATACATAGAATACATAGAATACATAAGATACATAGAATACATAAGATACATAGAATACATAAGATACATAGAATGCATAAGATACATAGAATGCATAGAATACATAAGATACATAGAATGCATAGAATACATAAGATACATAGAATACATAAGATACATAAGATACATAGAATACATAGAATACATAAGATACATAGAATACATAGAATACATAAGATACATAGAATACATAGAATACATAGAATTAATAAGATACATAGAATACATAAGATACATAGAATACATAGAATGCATAAGATACATAGAATACATAGAATACATAAGATACATAGAATACATAAGATACATATAATACATAGAATAAATAAGATACATAGAATACATAAGATACATAGAATACATAGAATACATAAGATACATAGAATACATAGAATACATAAGATACATAGAATACATAGAATACATAAGATACATAGAATACATAGAATACATAAGATACATAGAATACATAGAATACATAAGATACATAGAATACATAAGATACATAGAATACATAAGATACATAGAATACATAGAATACATAAGATACATAGAATGCATAGAATACATAAGATACATAGAATGCATAGAATACATAAGATACATAGAATACATAAGATACATAAGATACATAGAATACATAGAATACATAAGATACATAGAATACATAGAATACATAAGATACATAAGATACATAAGATACATAGAATACATAAGATACATAAGATACATAGAATACATAGAATACATAAGATACATAGAATACATAGAATACATAAGATGCATAAGATACATAGAATACATAAGATACATAGAATACATAGAATACATAAGATACATAGAATACATAGAATACATAAGATACATAAGATACATAAGATACATAGAATACATAGAATACATAGAATACATAGAATACATAAGATACATAGAATACATAGAATACATAAGATACATAGAATACATAGAATACATAGAATACATAGAATACATAAGATACATAGAATACATAGAATACATAAGATACATAAGATACATAGAATACATAGAATACATAAGATACATAAGATACATAGAATACATAAGATACATAAGATACATAGAATGCATAGAATACATAAGATACATAGAATACATAGAATACATAAGATACATAAGATACATAGAATACATAAGATACATAAGATACATAGAATGCATAGAATACATAAGATACATAGAATACATAGAATACATAAGATACATAGAATGCATAGAATACATAAGATACATAGAATGCATAGAATACATAAGATACATAGAATACATAGAATACATAAGATACATAGAATGCATAGAATACATAAGATACATAGAATGCATAGAATACATAAGATACATAGAATACATAAGATACATAAGATACATAGAATACATAGAATACATAAGATACATAGAATACATAGAATACATAAGATACATAGAATGCATAGAATACATAAGATACATAGAATACATAAGATACATAAGATACATAGAATACATAGAATACATAAGATACATAGAATACATAGAATACATAAGATACATAGAATACATAGAATACATAAGATACATAAGATACATAGAATACATAGAATACATAAGATACATAGAATGCATAGAATACATAAGATACATAGAATGCATAGAATACATAAGATACATAGAATACATAGAATACATAAGATACATAGAATGCATAGAATACATAAGATACATAGAATGCATAGAATACATAAGATACATAGAATACATAAGATACATAAGATACATAGAATACATAGAATACATAAGATACATAGAATACATAGAATACATAAGATACATAAGATACATAAGATACATAGAATACATAAGATACATAGAATACATAGAATACATAAGATACATAGAATACATAAGATACATAGAATACATAGAATACATAAGATACATAGAATACATAGAATACATAAGATACATAGAATACATAAGATACATAGAATACATAGAATAAATAAGATACATAAGATACATAAGATACATAGAATACATAGAATACATAAGATACATAGAATACATAAGATACATAGAATACATAGAATACATAAGATACATAGAATACATAGAATACATAAGATACATAGAATACATAAGATACATAGAATACATAGAATACATAAGATACATAGAATACATAAGATACATAGAATACATAGAATACATAAGATACATAGAATACATAGAATACATAAGATACATAGAATACATAAGATACATAGAATACATAGAATAAATAAGATACATAAGATACATAAGATACATAGAATACATAGAATACATAAGATACATAGAATACATAAGATACATAGAATACATAGAATACATAAGATACATAGAATACATAGAATACATAAGATACATAGAATACATAAGATACATAGAATACATAGAATACATAAGATACATAGAATACATAGAATACATAAGATACATAGAATACATAAGATACATAGAATACATAGAATAAATAAGATACATAAGATACATAAGATACATAGAATACATAGAATACATAAGCTACATAGAATACATAGAATACATAAGATACATAGAATACATAGAATAAATAAGATACATAAGATACATAAGATACATAGAATACATAAGATACATAAGATACATAAGATACATAAGATACATAAGATACATAGAATACATAAGATACATAGAATACATAGAATACATAAGATACATAGAATACATAGAATACATAGAATAAATAAGATACATAAGATACATAAGATACATAAAATACATAGAATACATAGAATACATAAGATACATAGAATACATAGAATACATAAGATACATAAGATACATAGAATACATAGAATACATAAGATACATAGAATACATAAGATACATAGAATACATAGAATACATAGAATTAATAAGATACATAGAATACATAAGATACATAGAATACATAGAATACATAAGATACATAGAATACATAGAATACATAAGATACATAGAATACATAAGATACATATAATACATAGAATAAATAAGATACATAGAATACATAAGATACATAGAATACATAGAATACATAAGATACATAGAATACATAAGATACATAGAATACATAGAATACATAAGATACATAGAATACATAGAATACATAAGATACATAGAATACATAGAATACATAAGATACATAGAATACATAGAATACATAAGATACATAGAATACATAGAATACATAAGATACATAGAATACATAAGATACATAGAATACATAAGATACATAGAATACATAGAATACATAAGATACATAGAATGCATAGAATACATAAGATACATAAGATACATAAGATACATAGAATACATAAGATACATAAGATACATAGAATACATAGAATACATAAGATACATAGAATACATAAGATACATAAGATACATAGAATACATAGAATACATAAGATACATAGAATACATAGAATACATAAGATACATAAGATACATAAGATACATAGAATACATAAGATACATAAGATACATAGAATACATAGAATACATAAGATACATAGAATACATAAGATACATAGAATACATAGAATACATAAGATACATAGAATACATAGAATACATAAGATACATAGAATACATAGAATACATAAGATACATAGAATACATAGAATACATAAGATACATAGAATACATAGAATACATAAGATACATAGAATACATAAGATACATAGAATACATAAGATACATAGAATACATAGAATACATAAGATACATAGAATGCATAGAATACATAAGATACATAAGATACATAAGATACATAGAATACATAAGATACATAAGATACATAGAATACATAGAATACATAAGATACATAGAATACATAAGATACATAAGATACATAGAATACATAGAATACATAAGATACATAGAATACATAGAATACATAAGATACATAAGATACATAAGATACATAGAATACATAAGATACATAAGATACATAGAATACATAGAATACATAAGATACATAGAATGCATAGAATACATAAGATACATAGAATGCATAGAATACATAAGATACATAGAATACATAAGATACATAAGATACATAGAATACATAGAATACATAAGATACATAGAATACATAGAATACATAAGATACATAAGATACATAAGATACATAGAATACATAAGATACATAAGATACATAGAATACATAGAATACATAAGATACATAGAATACATAGAATACATAAGATGCATAAGATACATAGAATACATAAGATACATAAGATACATAGAATACATAAGATACATATAATACATAGAATACATAGAATACATAGAATACATAAGATACATAGAATACATAGAATACATAAGATACATAGAATACATAGAATACATAGAATACATAGAATACATAAGATACATAGAATACATAGAATACATAGAATACATAAGATACATAGAATACATAGAATACATAGAATACATAAGATACATAGAATACATAGAATACATAAGATACATAAGATACATAGAATACATAGAATACATAAGATACATAGAATACATAAGATACATAGAATACATAGAATACATAGAATTAATAAGATACATAGAATACATAGAATACATAAGATACATAGAATACATAGAATACATAAGATACATAGAATACATAGAATACATAAGATACATAAGATACATAAGATACATAGAATACATAGAATACATAAGATACATAGAATACATAGAATACATAAGATACATAGAATACATAGAATACATAAGATACATAGAATACATAAGATACATAGAATACATAGAATACATAAGATACATAGAATACATAGAATACATAAGATACATAGAATACATAGAATACATAAGATACATAAGATACATAAGATACATAGAATACATAGAATACATAAGATACATAGAATACATAGAATACATAGGATACATAGGATACATAGGATACATAAGATACATAGAATACATAGAATACATAAGATACATAAGCTACATAGAATACATAGAATACATAAGATACATAGAATACATAGAATACATAAGATACATAGAATACATAGAATACATAAGATACATAGAATACATAGAATACATAAGATACATAGAATACATAGAATACATAGAATACATAGGATACATAAGATACATAAGATACATAGAATACATAAGCTACATAGAATACATAGAATACATAGAATACATAAGATACATAGAATACATAGAATACATAGAATACATAGAATACATAAGATACATAAGATACATAGAATACATAGAATACATAAGATACATAAGATACACAAGATACACAAGATACACAAGATACATAAGATACATAGAATACATAGAATACATAAGATACATAGAATACATAGAATACATAGAATACATAGGATACATAGGATACATAAGATACACAAGATACACAAGATACACAAGATACATAAGATACATAGAATACATAAGCTACATAGAATACATAGAATACATAAGATACATAGAATACATAGAATACATAGAATACATAGGATACATAGAATACATAAGATACATAGAATACATAGAATACATAGAATACATAAGATACATATAATACATAGAATACATAAGATACATAGGATACATAGAATACATAAGATACATAGAATACATAGAATACATAGAATACATAGAATACATAAGATACATAGAATACATAAGATACATAGAATACATAGAATACATAAGATACATAGAATACATAGAATACATAAGATACATAGAATACATAGAATACATAAGATACATAGAATACATATAATACATAAGATACATAGAATACATAAGATACATAGAATACATAAGATACATAGAATACATAGAATACATAAGATACATAGAATGCATAGAATACATAAGATACATAGAATGCATAGAATACATAAGATACATAGAATACATAAGATACATAAGATACATAGAATACATAGAATACATAAGATACATAAGATACATAGAATACATAGAATACATAAGATACATAAGATACATAAGATACATAGAATACATAAGATACATAAGATACATAGAATACATAGAATACATAAGATACATAAGATACATAGAATACATAAGATACATAAGATACATAGAATACATAGAATACATAAGATACATAGAATACATAGAATAAATAAGATACATAAGATACATAAGATACATAGAATACATAGAATACATAGAATACATAAGATACATAGAATACATAAGATACATAAGATACATAAGATACATAGAATACATAAGATACATAAGATACATAGAATACATAGAATACATAAGATACATAGAATACATAAGATACATAGAATACATAGAATACATAGAATTAATAAGATACATAGAATACATAAGATACATAGAATACATAGAATACATAAGATACATAGAATACATAAGATACATAAGATACATAGAATACATAGAATACATAAGATACATAGAATACATAAGATACATAGAATACATAGAATACATAGAATTAATAAGATACATAGAATACATAAGATACATAGAATACATAGAATACATAGAATACATAAGATACATAGAATACATAGAATACATAAGATACATAGAATAAATAAGATACATAGAATACATAAGATACATAGAATACATAGAATACATAAGATACATAGAATGCATAGAATACATAAGATACATAGAATGCATAGAATACATAAGATACATAGAATACATAAGATACATAGAATACATAGAATACATAAGATACATAGAATGCATAGAATACATAAGATACATAGAATGCATAGAATACATAAGATACATAGAATACATAAGATACATAAGATACATAGAATACATAGAATACATAAGATACATAGAATACATAGAATACATAAGATACATAGAATACATAGAATACATAGAATTAATAAGATACATAGAATACATAAGATACATAGAATACATAGAATACATAGAATGCATAAGATACATAGAATACATAGAATACATAAGATACATAGAATACATAAGATACATATAATACATAGAATAAATAAGATACATAGAATACATAAGATACATAGAATACATAGAATACATAAGATACATAGAATACATAGAATACATAAGATACATAGAATACATAGAATACATAAGATACATAGAATACATAGAATACATAAGATACATAGAATACATAGAATACATAAGATACATAGAATACATAAGATACATAGAATACATAAGATACATAGAATACATAGAATACATAAGATACATAGAATGCATAGAATACATAAGATACATAGAATGCATAGAATACATAAGATACATAGAATACATAAGATACATAAGATACATATAATACATAGAATACATAAGATACATAGAATACATAGAATACATAAGATACATAAGATACATAAGATACATAGAATACATAAGATACATAAGATACATAGAATACATAGAATACATAAGATACATAGAATACATAGAATACATAAGATGCATAAGATACATAGAATACATAAGATACATAGAATACATAGAATACATAAGATACATAGAATACATAGAATACATAAGATACATAAGATACATAAGATACATAGAATACATAGAATACATAGAATACATAAGATACATAGAATACATAGAATACATAAGATACATAGAATACATAGAATACATAGAATACATAAGATACATAGAATACATAGAATACATAAGATACATAAGATACATAGAATACATAGAATACATAAGATACATAAGATACATAGAATACATAAGATACATAAGATACATAGAATGCATAGAATACATAAGATACATAGAATACATAAGATACATAAGATACATAGAATACATAAGATACATAAGATACATAGAATGCATAGAATACATAAGATACATAGAATACATAGAATACATAAGATACATAGAATGCATAGAATACATAAGATACATAGAATGCATAGAATACATAAGATACATAGAATACATAAGATACATAAGATACATAGAATACATAGAATACATAAGATACATAGAATACATAGAATACATAAGATACATAAGATACATAAGATACATAGAATACATAAGATACATAAGATACATAGAATACATAGAATACATAAGATACATAGAATACATAGAATACATAAGATACATAGAATACATAGAATAAATAAGATACATAAGATACATAAGATACATAGAATACATAGAATACATAAGATACATAGAATACATAGAATACATAAGATACATAGAATACATAGAATAAATAAGATACATAAGATACATAAGATACATAGAATACATAAGATACATAAGATACATAAGATACATAAGATACATAAGATACATAGAATACATAAGATACATAGAATACATAGAATACATAAGATACATAGAATACATAGAATACATAAGATACATAGAATACATAGAATACATAAGATACATAAGATACATAGAATACATAAGATACATAAGATACATAGAATACATAGAATACATGAGATACATAGAATACATAGAATACATAAGATACATAGAATACATAGAATAAATAAGATACATAAGATACATAAGATACATAGAATACATAGAATACATAGAATACATAAGATACATAGAATACATAAGATACATAAGATACATAGAATACATAGAATACATAAGATACATAGAATACATAAGATACATAGAATACATAGAATACATAGAATTAATAAGATACATAGAATACATAAGATACATAGAATACATAGAATACATAGAATACATAAGATACATAGAATACATAGAATACATAAGATACATAGAATACATAAGATACATATAATACATAGAATAAATAAGATACATAGAATACATAAGATACATAGAATACATAGAATACATAAGATACATAGAATACATAAGATACATAGAATACATAGAATACATAAGATACATAGAATACATAGAATACATAAGATACATAGAATACATAGAATACATAAGATACATAGAATACATAGAATACATAAGATACATAGAATACATAGAATACATAAGATACATAGAATACATAAGATACATAGAATACATAGAATACATAAGATACATAGAATGCATAGAATACATAAGATACATAGAATGCATAGAATACATAAGATACATAGAATACATAAGATACATAAGATACATAGAATACATAGAATACATAAGATACATAAGATACATAGAATACATAGAATACATAAGATACATAAGATACATAAGATACATAGAATACATAAGATACATAAGATACATAGAATACATAGAATACATAAGATACATAGAATACATAGAATACATAAGATACATAAGATACATAGAATACATAAGATACATAAGATACATAGAATACATAGAATACATGAGATACATAGAATACATAGAATACATAAGATACATAGAATACATAGAATAAATAAGATACATAAGATACATAAGATACATAGAATACATAGAATACATAGAATACATAAGATACATAGAATACATAGAATACATAAGATACATAAGATACATAGAATACATAGAATACATAAGATACATAGAATACATAAGATACATAGAATACATAGAATACATAGAATTAATAAGATACATAGAATACATAAGATACATAGAATACATAGAATACATAGAATACATAAGATACATAGAATACATAGAATACATAAGATACATAGAATACATAAGATACATATAATACATAGAATAAATAAGATACATAGAATACATAAGATACATAGAATACATAGAATACATAAGATACATAGAATACATAAGATACATAAGATACATAGAATACATAGAATACATAAGATACATAGAATACATAGAATACATAAGATACATAGAATACATAGAATACATAAGATACATAGAATACATAAGATACATAGAATACATAAGATACATAGAATGCATAAGATACATAGAATGCATAGAATACATAAGATACATAGAATGCATAGAATACATAAGATACATAGAATACATAAGATACATAAGATACATAGAATACATAGAATACATAAGATACATAGAATACATAGAATACATAAGATACATAGAATACATAGAATACATAGAATTAATAAGATACATAGAATACATAAGATACATAGAATACATAGAATGCATAAGATACATAGAATACATAGAATACATAAGATACATAGAATACATAAGATACATATAATACATAGAATAAATAAGATACATAGAATACATAAGATACATAGAATACATAGAATACATAAGATACATAGAATACATAGAATACATAAGATACATAGAATACATAGAATACATAAGATACATAGAATACATAGAATACATAAGATACATAGAATACATAGAATACATAAGATACATAGAATACATAAGATACATAGAATACATAAGATACATAGAATACATAGAATACATAAGATACATAGAATGCATAGAATACATAAGATACATAGAATGCATAGAATACATAAGATACATAGAATACATAAGATACATAAGATACATAGAATACATAGAATACATAAGATACATAGAATACATAGAATACATAAGATACATAAGATACATAAGATACATAGAATACATAAGATACATAAGATACATAGAATACATAGAATACATAAGATACATAGAATACATAGAATACATAAGATGCATAAGATACATAGAATACATAAGATACATAGAATACATAGAATACATAAGATACATAGAATACATAGAATACATAAGATACATAAGATACATAAGATACATAGAATACATAGAATACATAGAATACATAGAATACATAAGATACATAGAATACATAGAATACATAAGATACATAGAATACATAGAATACATAGAATACATAGAATACATAAGATACATAGAATACATAGAATACATAAGATACATAAGATACATAGAATACATAGAATACATAAGATACATAAGATACATAGAATACATAAGATACATAAGATACATAGAATGCATAGAATACATAAGATACATAGAATACATAGAATACATAAGATACATAAGATACATAGAATACATAAGATACATAAGATACATAGAATGCATAGAATACATAAGATACATAGAATACATAGAATACATAAGATACATAGAATGCATAGAATACATAAGATACATAGAATGCATAGAATACATAAGATACATAGAATACATAGAATACATAAGATACATAGAATGCATAGAATACATAAGATACATAGAATGCATAGAATACATAAGATACATAGAATACATAAGATACATAAGATACATAGAATACATAGAATACATAAGATACATAGAATACATAGAATACATAAGATACATAGAATGCATAGAATACATAAGATACATAGAATACATAAGATACATAAGATACATAGAATACATAGAATACATAAGATACATAGAATACATAGAATACATAAGATACATAGAATACATAGAATACATAAGATACATAAGATACATAGAATACATAGAATACATAAGATACATAGAATGCATAGAATACATAAGATACATAGAATGCATAGAATACATAAGATACATAGAATACATAGAATACATAAGATACATAGAATGCATAGAATACATAAGATACATAGAATGCATAGAATACATAAGATACATAGAATACATAAGATACATAAGATACATAGAATACATAGAATACATAAGATACATAGAATACATAGAATACATAAGATACATAAGATACATAAGATACATAGAATACATAAGATACATAGAATACATAGAATACATAAGATACATAGAATACATAAGATACATAGAATACATAGAATACATAAGATACATAGAATACATAGAATACATAAGATACATAGAATACATAAGATACATAGAATACATAGAATAAATAAGATACATAAGATACATAAGATACATAGAATACATAGAATACATAAGATACATAGAATACATAAGATACATAGAATACATAGAATACATAAGATACATAGAATACATAGAATACATAAGATACATAGAATACATAAGATACATAGAATACATAGAATACATAAGATACATAGAATACATAAGATACATAGAATACATAGAATACATAAGATACATAGAATACATAGAATACATAAGATACATAGAATACATAAGATACATAGAATACATAGAATAAATAAGATACATAAGATACATAAGATACATAGAATACATAGAATACATAAGATACATAGAATACATAAGATACATAGAATACATAGAATACATAAGATACATAGAATACATAGAATACATAAGATACATAGAATACATAAGATACATAGAATACATAGAATACATAAGATACATAGAATACATAGAATACATAAGATACATAGAATACATAAGATACATAGAATACATAGAATAAATAAGATACATAAGATACATAAGATACATAGAATACATAGAATACATAAGCTACATAGAATACATAGAATACATAAGATACATAGAATACATAGAATAAATAAGATACATAAGATACATAAGATACATAGAATACATAAGATACATAAGATACATAAGATACATAAGATACATAAGATACATAGAATACATAAGATACATAGAATACATAGAATACATAAGATACATAGAATACATAGAATACATAGAATAAATAAGATACATAAGATACATAAGATACATAAAATACATAGAATACATAGAATACATAAGATACATAGAATACATAGAATACATAAGATACATAAGATACATAGAATACATAGAATACATAAGATACATAGAATACATAAGATACATAGAATACATAGAATACATAGAATTAATAAGATACATAGAATACATAAGATACATAGAATACATAGAATACATAAGATACATAGAATACATAGAATACATAAGATACATAGAATACATAAGATACATATAATACATAGAATAAATAAGATACATAGAATACATAAGATACATAGAATACATAGAATACATAAGATACATAGAATACATAAGATACATAGAATACATAGAATACATAAGATACATAGAATACATAGAATACATAAGATACATAGAATACATAGAATACATAAGATACATAGAATACATAGAATACATAAGATACATAGAATACATAGAATACATAAGATACATAGAATACATAAGATACATAGAATACATAAGATACATAGAATACATAGAATACATAAGATACATAGAATGCATAGAATACATAAGATACATAAGATACATAAGATACATAGAATACATAAGATACATAAGATACATAGAATACATAGAATACATAAGATACATAGAATACATAAGATACATAAGATACATAGAATACATAGAATACATAAGATACATAGAATACATAGAATACATAAGATACATAAGATACATAAGATACATAGAATACATAAGATACATAAGATACATAGAATACATAGAATACATAAGATACATAGAATACATAAGATACATAGAATACATAGAATACATAAGATACATAGAATACATAGAATACATAAGATACATAGAATACATAGAATACATAAGATACATAGAATACATAGAATACATAAGATACATAGAATACATAGAATACATAAGATACATAGAATACATAAGATACATAGAATACATAAGATACATAGAATACATAGAATACATAAGATACATAGAATGCATAGAATACATAAGATACATAAGATACATAAGATACATAGAATACATAAGATACATAAGATACATAGAATACATAGAATACATAAGATACATAGAATACATAAGATACATAAGATACATAGAATACATAGAATACATAAGATACATAGAATACATAGAATACATAAGATACATAAGATACATAAGATACATAGAATACATAAGATACATAAGATACATAGAATACATAGAATACATAAGATACATAGAATGCATAGAATACATAAGATACATAGAATGCATAGAATACATAAGATACATAGAATACATAAGATACATAAGATACATAGAATACATAGAATACATAAGATACATAGAATACATAGAATACATAAGATACATAAGATACATAAGATACATAGAATACATAAGATACATAAGATACATAGAATACATAGAATACATAAGATACATAGAATACATAGAATACATAAGATGCATAAGATACATAGAATACATAAGATACATAAGATACATAGAATACATAAGATACATATAATACATAGAATACATAGAATACATAGAATACATAAGATACATAGAATACATAGAATACATAAGATACATAGAATACATAGAATACATAGAATACATAGAATACATAAGATACATAGAATACATAGAATACATAGAATACATAAGATACATAGAATACATAGAATACATAGAATACATAAGATACATAGAATACATAGAATACATAAGATACATAAGATACATAGAATACATAGAATACATAAGATACATAGAATACATAAGATACATAGAATACATAGAATACATAGAATTAATAAGATACATAGAATACATAGAATACATAAGATACATAGAATACATAGAATACATAAGATACATAGAATACATAGAATACATAAGATACATAAGATACATAAGATACATAGAATACATAGAATACATAAGATACATAGAATACATAGAATACATAAGATACATAGAATACATAGAATACATAAGATACATAGAATACATAAGATACATAGAATACATAGAATACATAAGATACATAGAATACATAGAATACATAAGATACATAGAATACATAGAATACATAAGATACATAAGATACATAAGATACATAGAATACATAGAATACATAAGATACATAGAATACATAGAATACATAGGATACATAGGATACATAGGATACATAAGATACATAGAATACATAGAATACATAAGATACATAAGCTACATAGAATACATAGAATACATAAGATACATAGAATACATAGAATACATAAGATACATAGAATACATAGAATACATAAGATACATAGAATACATAGAATACATAAGATACATAGAATACATAGAATACATAGAATACATAGGATACATAAGATACATAAGATACATAGAATACATAAGCTACATAGAATACATAGAATACATAGAATACATAAGATACATAGAATACATAGAATACATAGAATACATAGAATACATAAGATACATAAGATACATAGAATACATAGAATACATAAGATACATAAGATACACAAGATACACAAGATACACAAGATACATAAGATACATAGAATACATAGAATACATAAGATACATAGAATACATAGAATACATAGAATACATAGGATACATAGGATACATAAGATACACAAGATACACAAGATACACAAGATACATAAGATACATAGAATACATAAGCTACATAGAATACATAGAATACATAAGATACATAGAATACATAGAATACATAGAATACATAGGATACATAGAATACATAAGATACATAGAATACATAGAATACATAGAATACATAAGATACATATAATACATAGAATACATAAGATACATAGGATACATAGAATACATAAGATACATAGAATACATAGAATACATAGAATACATAAGATACATAGAATACATAGAATACATAAGATACATAGAATACATAGAATACATAAGATACATAGAATACATAGAATACATAAGATACATAGAATACATAGAATACATAAGATACATAGAATACATATAATACATAAGATACATAGAATACATAGAATACATAAGATACATAGAATACATAGAATACATAGAATACATAAGATACATAGAATACATAGAATACATAGAATACATAAGATACATAGAATACATAGAATACATAAGATACATAGAATACATAGAATACATAAGATACATAGAATACATAGAATACATAAGATACATAAGATACATAGAATACATATAATACATAAGAT
Organism: Ophthalmolycus amberensis; assembly: GCA_024529925.1. Classification (NCBI taxonomy): domain Eukaryota; kingdom Metazoa; phylum Chordata; class Actinopteri; order Perciformes; family Zoarcidae; genus Ophthalmolycus; species Ophthalmolycus amberensis. The sequence continues at coordinate 28,397 of JAFEUB010000371.1, forward strand.
ACATAGAATACATAGAATACATAGAATACATAAGATACATAGAATACATAGAATACATAAGATACATAGAATACATAGAATACATAGAATACATAAGATACATAGAATACATAGAATACATAACATACATAACATACATAGAATACATAGAATACATAAGATACATAGAATACATAGAATACATAGAATACATAAGATACATAGAATACATAAGATACATAGAATACATAGAATACATAAGATACATAGAATACATAGAATACATAAGATACATAGAATACATAGAATACATAGAATACATAAGATACATAGAATACATAGAATACATAACATACATAACATACATAGAATACATAGAATACATAAGATACATAGAATACATAGAATACATAGAATACATAAGATACATAGAATACATAGAATACATAAGATACATAAGATACATAGAATACATATAATACATAAGATACATAGAATACATAGAATACATAGAATACATAAGATACATAGAATACATAGAATACATAAGATACATAGAATACATAGAATACATAGAATACATAAGATACATAGAATACATAGAATACATAACATACATAACATACATAGAATACATAGAATACATAAGATACATAGAATACATAGAATACATAGAATACATAAGATACATAGAATACATATAATACATATAATACATAGAATACATAAGATACATAGAATACATAAGATACATAGAATACATAGAATACATAACATACATAGAATACATATAATACATAAGATACATAGAATACATAGAATACATAGAATACATAAGATACATAGAATACATAGAATACATAGAATACATAGAATACATAAGATACACAAGATACACAAGATACACAAGATACATAAGATACATAGAATACATAGAATACATAGAATACATAAGATACATAGAATACATAGAATACATAAGATACATAAGATACATAGAATACATAGGATACATAAGATACATAAGATACATAGAATACATAGAATACATAGAATACATAAGATACATAAGATACATAAGATACATAGAATAAATAGAATACATAGAATACATAAGATACATAGAATACATAGAATACATAAGATACATAGAATACATAGAATACATAAGATACATAGAATACATAGAATACATAAGATACATAGAATACATAGAATACATAGAATACATAAGATACATAGAATACATAGAATACATAGAATACATAAGATACATAGAATACATAGAATAAATAAGATACATAGAATACATAGAATACATAGAATACAAAAGATACATAGAATACATAGAATACATAGAATACATAGAATACAAAAGATACATAGAATACATAGAATACATAAGATACATAGAATACATAGAATACATAGAATACATAAGATACATAAGATACACAAGATACACAAGCTACATAGAATACATAGAATACATAGAATACATAAGATACATAGAATACATAGAATACATATAATACATAGAATACATAAGATACATAGAATACATAAGATACATAGAATACATAGAATACATAAGATACATAAGATACACAAGATACATAAGCTACATAGAATACATAGAATACATAAGATACATAGAATACATAGAATACATAGAATACATATAATACATAAGATACATAAGCTACATAGAATACATAGAATACATAAGATACATAGAATACATAGAATACATAGAATACATATAATACATAGGATACATAGGATACATAGAATACATAGAATACATAGAATACATAAGATACATAAGATACATAGAATACATAGAATACATAGAATACATAAGCTACATAGAATACATAGAATACATAGAATACATAAGATACATAGAATACATAGAATACATAGAATACATAAGATACATAAGATACATAGAATACATAGGATACATAGAATACATAGAATACATAAGATACATAAGATACATAAGATACATAGAATACATAAGCTACATAGAATACATAGAATACATAGAATGCATAGAATACATAGGATACATAGAATACATAAGATACATAGAATACATAGAATACATAGAATACATAGAATACATAAGATACATAGACTACATAGAATACATAAGATACATAAGATACATAGAATACATAGAATACATAGAATACATAGAATACATAGAATACATAGAATACATAAGATACATAGAATACATATAATACATATAATACATAGAATACATAAGATACATAGAATACATAAGATACATAGAATACATAGAATACATAGAATACATAAGATACATAGAATACATAGAATACATAGAATACATAGAATACATAGAATACATATAATACATATAATACATAAGATACATAGAATACATAAGATACATAGAATACATAGAATACATAAGATACATAGAATACATAGAATACATAGAATACATAAGATACATAGAATACATAGAATACATAGAATACATATAATACATAGAATACATAAGATACATAGAATACATAAGATACATAGAATACATAGAATACATAAGATACATAGAATACATAGAATACATATAATACATAAGATACATAGAATACATAGAATACATAAGATACATAGAATACATAGAATACATAGAATACATAGAATACATAAGATACATAGAATACATAGAATACATAAGATACATAGAATACATAGAATACATAGAATACATAGAATACATAGAATACATAAGATACATAGAATACATAGAATACATAGAATACATAGAATACATAAGATACATAGAATACATAGAATACATAGAATACATAAGATACATAAGATACATAGAATACATAGAATACATAGAATACATATAATACATAAGATACATAAGATACATAGAATACATAGAATACATAGAATACATAGAATACATAAGATACATAAGATACATAGAATACATAGAATACATAGAATACATATAATACATAAGATACATAAGATACATAGAATACATAGAATACATAAGATACATAAGATACATAGAATACATAGAATACATAAGATACATAAGATACATAGAATACATAGAATACATAGAATACATAGAATACATAAGATACATAAGATTGAAAATGAAACCCACTGAAAAATGATATTGAGATAATATGAAGTGTTTCTTTATTTTATGAAGAGAATGTGTGAGATCTTCATCTGCAGTACGAGCCGTCATCATGTCCATCAAACAGCTTTTAGCTGCTGCAATCAATATTTAGATCATAACAATGGGTCACATGACGAATGAGACAAACCCACAGAAGATTGTTCTCTCCCTTCTTCAGAGCGTTTTGGCCTCTTTCAGCTGATTGTTTTGGTTTTACAGACGGCTACTTCCTGTTTGGGTTCGCTCTCGCTGCCGGCCAGCATCACATGACCAACAGACACAGTGAGCGACGAGCAGCTGAATGAGTGGAGCATTTAGCAGCTAAAGAGGAGAAAATACTGGACTCACATCCATCAAGTGGCCAGAAACTCGGCTCCCACTGGAAGCTGATGTTCACCACATGAAGTGAAGAGATAGAAACACAGACTGGTCACTTTAGAACCACGTTCGCATGCAACCAGAGCACGGAGTCATTCACACTTTGAGGGAAACGTATTTTCTCACAGATTCAGTTTTGACGCGTCACAAACACGTTTTAATGAAACGGTCAAACAAACGTTCAGCAGGAGGAGCTGTTCATGTCCAACGTTGTCTCACGCTGACGGCGTTAACTCTTTAACGTTACTTTACTGAAATGGAAAATGGACTCGTGCTTGTTTCGTGCTCCTCTAATCCTAACGAACATACTCCTCATCCTCACTTTGGAGTTTTGTTGCATTTTTGTTTTGTTTAAATTTAAAACTACGACAGTAATCTGACAGAAAATACGTTTCCCTCGATAATCGATGAAGAATGCAGTTTATTTGTCTGGGAACGTCGTCTTTAGGCGACAGAGTTGGATAATATGTCTGCTGCCCCCCAGTGGCCAAGAAAAGGCTGCAGCTTTTGTCACATAAGGAAAACCTCAATAATCAAGTCAGGAAAGAAAACAAACAGAA
>JAFEUB010000371.1:37500-67500 GCA_024529925.1 Ophthalmolycus amberensis
AAAATCAGATTGAGAATCAGAATATAGAGAGATATACATACTCTATAATTAAATAAACATCTAAAACTATCTGAAATATGTAACTGCATCTAAATATAACATCTGTAAAATAAAGACCACATTCCTGCGACACACTGAGACTGGTTCATATAGAGGATCAGGACTACACTGAGACTGGTTCATAGAGGATCAGGACTACACTGAGACTGGTTCATAGAGGACCAGGACTACACTGAGACTGGTTCATAGAGGATCAGGACTACACTGAGACTGGTTCATAGAGGATCAGGACTACACTGAGACTGGTTCATAGAGGATCAGGACTACACTGAGACTGGTTCATATAGAGGATCAGGACTACACTGAGACTGGTTCATATAGAGGATCAGGACTACACTGAGACTGGTTCATATAGAGGATCAGGACTACACTGAGACTGGTTCATAGAGGATCAGGACTACACTGAGACTGGTTCATAGAGGATCAGGACTACACTGAGACTGGTTCATAGAGGACCAGGACTACACTGAGACTGGTTCATATAGAGGATCAGGACTACACTGAGACTGGTTCATATAGAGGATCAGGACTACACTGAGACTGGTTCACATAGAGGATCAGGACTACACTGAGACTGGTTCACATAGAGGATCAGGACTACACTGAGACTGGTTCACATAGAGGACCAGGACTACACTGAGACTGGTTCACATAGAGGATCAGGACTACACTGAGACTGGTTCACATCGAGGATCAGGACTACACTGAGACTGGTTCACATAGAGGACCAGGACTACACTGAGACTGGTTCACATCGAGGATCAGGACTACACTGAGACTGGTTCACATAGAGGATCAGGACTACACTGAGACTGGTTCACATCGAGGATCAGGACTACACTGAGACTGGTTCATAGAGGATCAGGACTACACTGAGACTGGTTCACATCGAGGATCAGGACTACACTGAGACTGGTTCACATCGAGGATCAGGACTACACTGAGACTGGTTCACATAGAGGACCAGGACTACACTGAGACTGGTTCACATCGAGGATCAGGACTACACTGAGACTGGTTCATAGAGGATCAGGACTACACTGAGACTGGTTCATAGAGGATCAGGACTACACTGAGACTGGTTCATAGAGGATCAGGACTACACTGAGACTGGTTCATAGAGGATCAGGACTACACTGAGACTGGTTCATAGAGGATCAGGACTACACTGAGACTGGTTCATAGAGGATCAGGACTACACTGAGACTGGTTCATAGAGGATCAGGACTACACTGAGACTGGTTCATAGAGGATCAGGACTACACTGAGACTGGTTCATAGAGGATCAGGACTACACTGAGACTGGTTCATAGAGGATCAGGACTACACTGAGACTGGTTCATAGAGGATCAGGACTACACTAAGACTGGTTCATATAGAGGATCAGGACTACACTGAGACTGGTTCACATAGAGGATCAGGACTACACTGAGACTGGTTCATATAGGATCAGGACTACACTGAGACTGGTTCATATAGGACCAGGACTACACTGAGACTGGTTCATAGAGGATCAGGACTACACTGAGACTGGTTCATAGAGGATCAGGACTACACTAAGACTGGTTCACATAGAGACTCACCCAAACAACACTCCGAGGGCTCCCAGTGGGGTGACGATCACAGCGGGCGCCGCGTTGTACGCCAGGAAATTCCCAATTTGACCAACGATCACTGATGAGGTCATAAACAGGTGAGTCACATGTTTTAAATGTACCACTGTGTTCTCTGGTGGTACTGAGGGGAGGCCTCATAGTTATTTCTGGAAATGTTCAAACGAACACTTACATTTAATTTAGACTTCAAGCTTTAGATATCTGGAAACACGTGTTCTACCTCTGACCAATAAGATCAGTCTATCGGAGAAATGTTAATATAAAGGATGTTTAAAATATGACTGTTAACCATTTGTTTTAAAATGGCGTCCAATGCAACGACAAATGCATTGTGGGTATCTGTAATGACATTTTAACTATTTATTTTATATTTTCATTCTAATCTGAAATAAGAATATATATATTGTCGATATCCAGAATGTTTATTTTAGAAAAAATCAATAGTAGATCTCTGAGATGTTTTTTTTGGACAAAGAGTTGTATTCCAGACATCTTTAATATATTTTATAATAGTATATATCCAGTCCAGCTATTAAATACCAATCAACCTGCCAAACCCTCCAGAGTCGATAGGTGGCGCTGTACTCACTGGACAGTGTGCCGCTCCACCACACCCCGTCTGTGAGGTACGAGGCTCCTGCAGGAAACACAGCAGGTTCGGTCTGTGAGTGATTCCACTTCTACCCAAATATATTTAAAAGTCAGAAGCATAAAATAAAATAAACAACAGGGATAAGTATTATTATTATTGTTTATCCCTTTATTTTATTCTATTGACTTTTATTTTGGAGTAATACCTGTTATTAAAAGTTAATATTTTTTATTAAATTATCAACTTTTAATAACTAAGGCATTACTCCAAAATAGAAGTCAATAGAATAAAATAAAATCAACAACAGGGATAAATAATAATAATAATATAATAATAATTTTAAACCAACACTTAAAAACTAAGGCATTACTTCAGAATAAAAGCCAGATCTAAAGGAGAGGTATGTTATTATCTAACCAGAGGCAGTGAGTTCTGCAGTTTGGGGACAATAAAAACAGAATAATAATTTTATGGGACACATAAGTACTTCAGAATAAAAGCAGTGGAGGAGCTTAGTCATGTGACCGGAACAGAAAATGTCTACCTCTGTCGCGCGACCGTAATATTCCCTTTTTCTGAAGCACAAAAGTGGAGCCGTTGATGAAACTTGACACCACCGCTATCACTATTCCACGAACCGGAAACGAAACACTGCTCGGTTCAGACTCGGTCGCCATTTTTCACTGTTAGCTGTTTCTTTAGTTAAGTTTGACAGACGAATGACTGAACGGTCCACTGTCCAGTTTCGTAGTTTGGACTGGGAAGTGGGACACTGCGCATGCGCGGTTCAACAAGTACCAGGCTGCACCATGGTAGATGGAGTCACTCGAACGAAACTGGCATAGTGCGCATGCGTCAACAAAACTGTCTTTGAATCAGGTTTTCACATACAAGCGATTTGCTTTGATAGATAGATAGATAGATGTAAACTTTATTTATCCCCAGGGGGAAATTCGTTTGTAGCAGCAGCAATTTACAGAGTAAAATAAAATATAACATATGGAATGCACAATATCTACAGTACAATAAAATAACAGAGCAGATATTGAATTGAAGGAATAGATTAATAAAAAATAAAGAATAAGCTAGAATAGAATAGAAAATAGAAATGCACAGTATATACCATGAATATAGTGGTATTAATTAAATAAAATTAGCAACTAGTAAACTAAACTAAACTAAACAGCCTGGACAGTAGAGCCAGGATCACCAACAACAAGCAACAGCCGTGTAGCGTTGTAGTCATGTGAAGGACGACGATCTGGCCCGAGGTGTTTTATTATAGAGTCTAATGGCAGAGGGCAGGAATGTTTTTCTGAATCTGTCCTTGTGACAGCGGAGCTGGATCAGTCTGTTGGAGAAAGTGCTCCTCTGTCCCTGCAGGAGGTGATGGAGAGGGTGGTCCTGGTTATCCAATATGGATAATAGTTTCTTCAGTGTCCTCCTCTCCACCACCTCTTCCAGATAGTCTTGTTTGCAGCCAATGATGGAGCCGGCCTTCTTAACTAGTTTGTTAAGTCTGTTGGTGTCTCCTGGCTCCAATGCTGCTCCCCCAGCAGACTACAGGAAGTACAGTGCACTGGCCACAACAGACTGATAGAACATCTCCAGCATCTTGCTGCACACGTTGAAGGATCGAAGTTTCCTCAAGAAGAAGAGTCGACTCCTCCCCTTCTTGTACACAGCGTTGATGTTGGTCTTCCAGTTCAGTCTGCTGTCGATGGAGACACCCAGGTACTTGTACTGCCTCCACCATGTCCACATCCTCTCCCAGAACTCTCAGCGGTTGTGGAGTCGTCGTCTTCCTCCTGAAGTCGACCACCATCTCTCTGGTCTTGGCCACGTTCAGACGCAGGTGATTTCTACCGGCCCACTCCACAAAGTCCTCCACTACTGCCCTGTACTCCTCCTCCCGTCCGTCCCTTATACACCCGACCACTGCAGAGTCATCAGAGTCATCAGAGAACAATTTCATAACAATAGGAGTTATAATCGTTTCCTAAAATATCACAATTCATTTTACACAATGTCATTATTTCTCAGCTGTGGTTCATAACCTGGTGAGCATCTCATCTCTACTGGACGTTTATTCATCATATCTCATGTTAGGCAGAATGACATTCATAGAATAAAATGTCTCCACTTGTAATAACATGATTGTAACTCGGTGAACATCCCGTACTGACATTGTGATGATGGGATGTTCGTGTATTAGAGCTCAGCTCCACATCTGGCGTCCTGATGTCGTGCTTCACGTCTGAGTCTTTGTTTCTACAGCGTGACCTACATGACCTTACACGACCCCAGCTTCGTCGGGGGGGAGGAGCTGTGGGACAGCGGCTCCCCGGACCTGGAGAGGAGGTACCGGCTGGGCAGCGAGGTCTCCAGTCTGTCGCGGTCCGGCCCGTCGGAGAAGAGCGACCCTCTGGAGAACCAGAACCTCAGCTTTAGACTCACCAGCAGCATGAGGTGAGAGCAGGAAGCCGTAAACAGATGTTTCACATGATGCAGATGTTTCACATGATGCAGATGTTTCACACGATGCAGATGTTTCATATGATGCAGATGTTTCATACGATGCAATGTTTCATACGATGCAGATGTTTCACATGATGCAGATGTTTCATACGTTTCATACGATGCAGATGTTTCACATGATGCAGATGTTTCATACGATGCAGATGTTTCACATGATGCAGATGTTTCACATGATGCAGATGTTTCATACGTTTCATACGATGCAGATGCTTCATACGATGCAGATGTTTCACATGATGCAGATGTTTCATACGATGCAGATGTTTCACATGATGCAGATGTTTCACATGATGTAGATGTTTCATACGTTTCATACGATGCAGATGCTTCATACGATGCAGATGCTTCACATGATGCAGATGTTTCATACGATGCAGATGTTTTATACGATGCAGATGTTTCACACGATGCAGATGTTTCACATGATGCAGATGTTTCACATGATGCAGATGTTTCATACGTTTCATACGATGCAGATGTTTCACATGATGCAGATGTTTCATACGATGCAGATGTTTTATACGATGCAGATGTTTCATACGATGCAGATGTTTCATACGATGCAGATGTTTCACATGATGCAGATGTTTCATACGTTTCATACGATGCAGATGTTTCATACGATGCAGATGTTTCACATGATGCAGATGTTTCACATGATGCAGATGTTTCATACGTTTCATACGATGCAGATGCTTCATACGATGCAGATGTTTCACATGATGCAGATGTTTCACATGATGCAGATGTTTCATATGTTTCATACGATGCAGATGTTTCATACGATGCAGATGTTTCACATGATGTAGATGTTTCATACGATGCAGATGTTTCACATGATACAGATGTTTCATACGTTTCAAACGATGCAGATGTTTCACATGATGCAGATGTTTCATACGATGCAGATGTTTCACATGATGCAGATGTTTTATACGATGCAGATGTTTCATACGATGCAGATGTCTCATACGATGCAGACGTCGCACACGATGCAGATGTTTCACACGATGCAGATGTTTCACACAATGCAGATGTTTCATACGATGCAGATGTTTTATGCGATGCAGACGTCTCACATGATGCAGATGTTTTATACGATGCAGACGTTTTATACACTGCAGACGTTTTATACCATGCAGACGTCTCACACGATGCAGATGTTTCATACGATGCAGACGTTTCATACGATGCAGATGTTTCATACGATGCAGGTGTTTTATACGATGCAGATGTTTCATACGATGCAGATGTTTCACATGATGCAGATGTTTCATACGTTTCATACGATGCAGATGTTTCACATGATGCAGATGTTTCATACGATGCAGATGTTTCACATGATGCAGATGTTTCACATGATGCAGATGTTTCATACGTTTCATACGATGCAGATGCTTCATACGATGCAGATGTTTCACATGATGCAGATGTTTCATACGATGCAGATGTTTCACATGATGCAGATGTTTCACATGATGTAGATGTTTCATACGTTTCATACGATGCAGATGCTTCATACGATGCAGATGCTTCACATGATGCAGATGTTTCATACGATGCAGATGTTTTATACGATGCAGATGTTTCACACGATGCAGATGTTTCACATGATGCAGATGTTTCACATGATGCAGATGTTTCATACGTTTCATACGATGCAGATGTTTCACATGATGCAGATGTTTCATACGATGCAGATGTTTTATACGATGCAGATGTTTCATACGATGCAGATGTTTCATACGATGCAGATGTTTCACATGATGCAGATGTTTCATACGTTTCATACGATGCAGATGTTTCATACGATGCAGATGTTTCACATGATGCAGATGTTTCACATGATGCAGATGTTTCATACGTTTCATACGATGCAGATGCTTCATACGATGCAGATGTTTCACATGATGCAGATGTTTCACATGATGCAGATGTTTCATATGTTTCATACGATGCAGATGTTTCATACGATGCAGATGTTTCACATGATGTAGATGTTTCATACGATGCAGATGTTTCACATGATACAGATGTTTCATACGTTTCAAACGATGCAGATGTTTCACATGATGCAGATGTTTCATACGATGCAGATGTTTTATACGATGCAGATGTTTCATACGATGCAGATGTCTCATACGATGCAGACGTCGCACACGATGCAGATGTTTCACACGATGCAGATGTTTCACACAATGCAGATGTTTCATACGATGCAGATGTTTTATGCGATGCAGACGTCTCACATGATGCAGATGTTTTATACGATGCAGACGTTTTATACACTGCAGACGTTTTATACCATGCAGACGTCTCACACGATGCAGATGTTTCATACGATGCAGACGTTTCATACGATGCAGATGTTTCATACGATGCAGGTGTTTTATACGATGCAGATGTTTTATACGATGCAGATGTTTCATACGATGCAGATGTTTCATACGATGCAGACGTCTCACACGATGCAGATGTTTCACACGATGCAGATGTTTCATACGATGCAGATGTTTCATACGATGCAGATGTTTCACACGATGCAGATGTTTCATACAATGCAGATATTTCACACGATGCAGATGTTTCACATGATGCAGATGTTTCACACGATGCAGATGTTTCATACGATGCAGATGTTTCATACGATGCAGACGTCTCACACGATGCATATGTTTTATACGATGCAGACGTTTTATACGATGCAGACGTTTCACACGATGCAGACGTTTTATACGATGCAGATGTTTCATACGATGCAGATGTTTCATACGATGCAGATGTTTCATACGATGCAGATATTTCACACGATGCAGATGTTTCACACGATGCAGATGTTTCACACGATGCAGATGTTTCATATGATGCAGATGTTTCATACGATGCAGACGTCTCACACGATGCATATGTTTTATACGATGCAGATGTTTTATACGATGCAGACGTTTTATACGATGCAGACGTCTCACACGATGCAGACGTTTCATACGATGCAGATGTTTCACACGATGCAGATGTTTCACACGATGCAGATGTTTCATACGATGCAGATGTTTCATACGATGCAGACGTCTCACACGATGCATATGTTTTATACGATGCAGATGTTTTATACGATGCAGACGTTTTATACGATGCAGACGTTTCATACGATGCAGATGTTTTATACGATGCCGATGTTTCATACGATGCAGACGTTTCATACGATGCAGATGTTTTATACGATGCAGACGTTTTATACGATGCAGACGTCTCACACGATGCAGACGTTTCATACGATGCAGACGTTTCATACGATGCAGATGTTTTATACGATGCAGACGTTTTATACGATGCAGACGTCTTACACGATGCAGATGTTTCATACGATGCAGATGTTTTATACGATGCAGACGTTTCATACGATGCAGACGTTTCATACGATGCAGATGTTTCATACGATGCAGATGTTTTATACGATGCAGACGTCTCACACGATGCAGCCGTCTCACATGATGCAGATGTTTCATACGATGCAGACGTTTCATACGATGCAGACGTCTCACATGATGCAGATGTTTCATACGATGCAGACATCTCACACGATGCAGATGTTTCATATGATGCAGACGTCTCACACGATGCAGATGTTTCATACGATGCAGATGTTTCACACGATGCAGATGTTTCACACGATGCAGATGTTTCATATGATGCAGACGTTTCATACGATGCAGATGTTTCACACGATGCAGACATCTCACATGATGCAGATGTTTCATACGATGCAGACATCTCACACGATGCAGATGTTTCATACGATGCAGACGTCTCACACGATGCAGATGTTTCATACGATGCAGATGTTTCACACGATGCAGACGTTTCATACGATGCAGATGTTTCATATGATGCAGACGTCTCACACGATGCAGATGTCTCACACGATGCAGATGTTTCATACGATGCAGACGTCTCACACGATGCAGATGTCTCACACGATGCAGATGTTTCATATGATGCAGATGTTTCACACGATGCAGATGTTTCATATGATGCAGATGTCTCACACGATGCAGATGTTTCATATGATGCAGACGTTTCATACGATGCGGATGTTTCATACGATGCAGACGTTTCATACGATGCAGATGTTTCATACGATGCAGACGTCTCACACGATGCAGATGTCTCACACGATGCAGATGTCTCACACGATGCAGATGTCTCACACGATGCAGATGTTTCATATGATGCAGATGTTTCACACGATGCAGATGTTTCATATGATGCAGATGTTTCACATGATGCAGACGTTTCATACGATGCAGATGTTTCATACGATGCAGACGTTAAGAGGATTATTTATTGTATTACAAGTTTTATGAAATGTGATGTTTGAATATGCAAATGAGGCATTGTGTAATGGTAATTATTATATTATTTCCTACACTGGTAATATTTACGACAGTTTCATGTGAGGTTGGAAACCACTGGAATGATTTTTATTATTAAACTGAACTCTGTTTTATTTCATTCTGACTTTTTCTTCTTCTGTTGTTTCAGATGCTGCTTCAGAGTCTCCAAAATTGCCACAATGTTCACTCTGGTCGTCCTCTGCAGTGTGAGTGTTCCTCTAACAACCTTTGGTTCAATAACACAAAGAAACAACCGGATAATTAATGTATGATAAAATAAATCTCCAGTGGAGCTGGTGGAACATGTTCTAGGTGGAACATGTTCTCTGTAGGGCTGAGCCACATCAATCAATGTCAGCAAACATCCCAGAATGATTTAATGCAAAAACATTAAGTTATCAAACACGTATTACCACTTTACCGTTAAATATTTAACCTTTATTCCAACATGAAAAAAGCAGAAAATAACAGATAAATGAATGTGTGGCTGCATGTTTCCCATGGTTCCTTGCTCCTCGGCGTCTCTGCTGACTGATGACTGTGTTGTGCTTTCAGCTCTTCTTCAGCATGTATCCAGACCGAGACAACCCCTGGAGGATGTTGGCCGTCTCCTCAACAGACTCTTTCTGTATCTTTTCCGAATGCTTCCACATTTTTATTTTATGATGTGTTCTAAAATTAGAATCAGAAAAGAGCTCTGCAAGAGACCCAGCAGGCCTTTAACAACAAGGAGAGAAGTGGAACCACGGAGGGGCCAGACAGGTACAGACCCGGGAGGTCAGGACGTCTGACTAACAAAATGTTGTCGAAAAAAAGACACAAAACGATCAAAAAGAGACGTGAAATGACCACAAACATACAATAAACGACTTCAAACAACCCAACATGACTACAAGGAGATAGACAACGACTAATAGTTGATGTAGAACGTCCACAAAAGAGACACAAAACAACTTCAAACGACTCAAAATGACTACAAGGACTCTGAAAATGACTTACAATAGATGTGAAATGACTAAGTGGATCCAAAATGACTACGACACTTAAAATGACTAGAAATAGACGTGAAACGACTACAAAAGACCCAAAATGGTTATAAAGAGACACAAAACAACCACACAGAAGCACAGAGCGTCTAAAGAGTTGCAAAATCACATGAGACGCACAATTCATTAAAATTGATGCAAAACTACAAAAAATGACCCAAAATTACTTCAAAGAAACTGAAGACGACCACATAGAAACGTGAAACATCTGAAAATGTATCAAAAATAACTACAAATAAATACAAAACCACACAAGATGTATAACGACTAAAAATATGTAAAACATCCAGAAAAGACACAAAAGAACTTCATGTCACACAAAACGACTCCGAAGACGCACAAACAAAGAACGAGACGCTAAATGACTGAAGATCGATACAAAACGAGCACAAAGAAACGTGAAACATCTGAAATGAATCCACATTCCAACAGATAGAAGCAGAATGAGGCCTGAGGTCAGAGACAGCTGAAGTCCTGAGGAACCCTCCAGACAGCAGAACCTGGTCCGGCTGTCTCTTCTGCTCGTCTTCACTTCTAATAGAAGAAGATATTTGGTGAACTCTCAGGAACACAAACACACACTCAGCTGCTGCAGATCTTTCTCTTGACCGTCTTCGTCCCTCAGCCATGAACCTGACGGACTTCAGAGACAACGCTCTGCTGAAGCTGCAGGTGGGGGGGCCCTTCACCAAAGGGAAGGTGGACCTCGACAACCAGGACTACATCCTGGTCCAGGTGGAGCAGATCGAGCCGTCGGGACAGCGGAGGAGGAGGTCTCAGCAGGTGAGCGTCGTCATCATCATCGTCATCGTCATCATCATCATCATCGTCAACCAACTCATTGATCTTCTGCTGTGTGTGATCAGGTGATCTATAACTGGACCATTCCTCTGCACGGTGAACGAAGTGACCAGATAGTGTTGACCAAAACATTTGAGATGCTCAGCAGGTATTTTCATTTTCTCTTTCTTATTGTTTTGTGTATTTTTGTAGTCGTTTTATGTCTCTTTGTCGTTTCTTTGTGTGTCTCTGTGGTTTTGAGCCTCTTTGTAGTTGTTCTGTGGCTCGTTGTAGCTGTTGTCTCGTTTTAGATTCTATGTGTCTCATTGTAGTTGTTTTGTGTCTCGTTGTAGCTTCTCTGTGTCTCGTTGTAGCTGTTCTGTCTCGTAGCTGTTCTGTGTCTCGTTGTAGTTGTTTTGTGTCTCGTTTTAGCTTCTCTGTGTCTCGTTGTAGCTGTTCTGTCTCGTTGTAGCTGTTCTGTGTCTCGTTGTAGCTGTTCTGTCTCGTTGTAGCTGTTCTGTGTCTCGTAGTTGTTTTGTGTCTCGTTGTAGTTGTTTTGTGTCTCGTTGTAGCTGTTCTGTCTCGTTGTAGCTGTTCTGTGTCTCGTTGTAGTTGTTTTGTGTCTCGTTGTAGCTGTTCTGTGTCTCGTTGTAGTTGTTTTGTGTCTCGTTGTAGCTGTTCTGTCTCGTTGTAGCTGTTCTGTGTCTCGTTGTAGTTGTTTTGTGTCTCATTGTAGCTGTTCTGTGTCTCGTTGTAGTTGTTTTGTGTCTCGTTGTAGCTGTTCTGTGTCTTGTTGTAGTTGTTTTGTGTCTCGTTGTAGCTTCTCTGTGTCTCGTTGTAGTTGTTTTGTGTCTCGTTGTAGCTTCTCTGTGTCTCGTTGTAGCTTTTCTGTCTCGTTGTAGCTGTTCTGTGTCTCGTTGTAGCTGTTCTGTGTCTCGTTGTAGCTGTTCTGTGTCTTGTAGCTGTTCTGTCTCGTTGTAGCTTATATGTGTCTCGTTGTAGTTGTTTTGTGTCTCGTTGTAGCTTCTCTGTGTCTCGTTGTAGCTGTTCTGTGTCTCGTTGTAGCTTCTCTGTGTCTCGGTGTAGCTTCTCTGTGTCTCGTTGTAGCTGTTCTGTGTCTCGTTGTAGTTGTTCTGTGTCTCGTTGTAGCTGTTCTGTGTCTCGTTGTAGTTGTTCTGTGTCTCGGTGTAGCTGTTCTGTGTCTCGTTGTAGTTGTTTTGTGTCTCGTTGTAGTTGTTCTGTGTCTCGGTGTAGCTGTTCTGTGTCTCGTTGTAGTTGTTTTGTGTCTCGATGTAGCTGTTCTGTGTCTCGTTGTAGTTGTTTTGTGTCTCGGTGTAGCTGTTCTGTGTCTCGTTGTAGTTGTTTTGTGTCTCGTTGTAGTTGTTCTGTGTCTCGGTGTAGCTTCTCTGTGTCTCGTTGTAGCTGTTCTGTGTCTCGTTGTAGTTCTTTTGTGTCTCGATGTAGCTGCTCTGTGTCTCGTTGTAGCTGTTCTGTCTCGTTGTAGCTGTTCTGTCTCGTTGTAGCTGTTCTGTGTCTCGTTGTAGCTGTTCTGTGTCTCGTTGTAGTTTTTGTGTCTCGTAGCTTCTCTGTGTCTCGTTGTAGCTTCTCTGTGTCTCGTTGTAGCTGTTCTGTGTCTCGTTGTAGCTGTTCTGTGTCTCGTTGTAGTTGTTTTGTGTCTCGTTGTAGCTTCTCTGTGTCTCGTTGTAGTTGTTTTGTGTCTCGTTGTAGCTTCTCTGTGTCTCGTTGTAGCTGTTCTGTGTCTTGTTGTAGTTGTTTTGTGTCTCGTTGTAGCTTCTCTGTGTCTCGTTGTAGCTGTTCTGTCTCGTAGCTGTTCTGTGTCTCGTTGTAGTTGTTTTGTGTCTCGTTTTAGCTTCTCTGTGTCTCGTTGTAGCTGTTCTGTGTCTCGTTGTAGCTGTTCTGTCTCGTTGTAGCTGTTCTGTGTCTCGTAGTTGTTTTGTGTCTCGTTCTAGTTGTTTTGTGTCTCGTTGTAGCTGTTCTGTCTCGTTGTAGCTGTTCTGTGTCTCGTTGTAGTTGTTTTGTGTCTCGTTGTAGCTGTTCTGTGTCTCGTTGTAGTTGTTTTGTGTCTCGTTGTAGCTGTTCTGTCTCGTTGTAGCTGTTCTGTGTCTCGTTGTAGTTGTTTTGTGTCTCGTTGTAGCTGTTCTGTGTCTCGTTGTAGTTGTTTTGTGTCTCGTTGTAGCTGTTCTGTGTCTTGTTGTAGTTGTTTTGTGTCTCGTTGTAGCTTCTCTGTGTCTCGTTGTAGCTGTTCTGTCTCGTAGCTGTTCTGTGTCTCGTTGTAGTTGTTTTGTGTCTCGTTGTAGCTTCTCTGTGTCTCGTTGTAGCTGTTCTGTCTCGTTGTAGCTGTTCTGTGTCTCGTTGTAGCTGTTCTGTCTCGTTGTAGCTGTTCTGTGTCTCGTTGTAGCTGTTCTGTCTCGTTGTAGCTGTTCTCTGTCTCGTTGTAGCTGTTCTGTGTCTCGTTGTAGTTGTTTTGTGTCTCGTTCTAGCTTCTCTGTGTCTCGTTGTAGCTGTTCTGTCTCGTTGTAGCTGTTCTGTGTCTTGTTGTAGCTGTTCTGTCTCGTTGTAGCTGTTCTGTGTCTCGTTGTAGTTGTTTTGTGTCTCGTTGTAGGTTCTCTGTGTCTCGTTGTAGCTGTTTACACCTTTTCTTTCATGTTTCATTCAGCAGCTGCTCAGCTCTGACATTGCGTTATGTCTCTTTGTAGTCGTTTTATGTCTCTTTGTAGTCGTTTTATGCCTCTTTGTAGTTTCTTTGTGTCATATTTTTGGAGTTGATTAATTACTTACATACACTCAGATATTATTAGAGAATGCGTCCGTACATCCAGAGAGATCCTTTAAGTCCATTTCTTCCCAAGCTTCTCTGCAGGCTGCCGTCACTGAAATTGTTTATTAACAGTTATTTTTGATTAATTTGCAATATGTGAATTTACGCCACATAACATCATATATGTCCCATTGTTGTTGCGTATGTGCTGCTGTTTTCTTGGACTTTGTCTCCACTGCCAGACTCCAACATAACAAAGCTTCCCGGTTCCTGCCCATGTTTAATGGATCTCTGACTGAAGTACATGCAGGTGATTGTGTCTGCCTTCGTCTCCCTCACAGTGACCCCATCGTCATCACGGTCCAGGCCTTCCTGCAGGAGGATGAGGTGGTGCCGCTCTCCATGACCCACCAGTCGCTCTACGTCAACGTGGAGACGCAGGTGGGCATCGCTGGAATCATCCTGACCGGAGTCTACGTTCTCATCATCTTTGAGGTAAACTTCACTTTCGGAGGCATCGCTTAAGATTTCAGTCCAGTTGGATTTAGAATGTTCCCTTTGAAGAAGCTATGCCAAGCAGAACGCTAAAGATGTCATAACTTCTTACATATCGTTCAACTTGAACTCTTCCTACTAATACTAAGTTCTGCTTCAGCTTCACAACAGTCACGCTAGCCCATGGACCAATCACAGCGCACGTTAATGTTGACGTACTTGTAGCAGACTACCCAGAATGCTCTGACACGTCAAAGAATACGCCCAACATGTCAAACTAAAGATCTGATTGGTTGAACACTGTGACAATCAACAATATCGTCCCCATTCACTTAAAGTGCACATGGATTCACCTGAGAGTCTGCAGGCCTCTGGCCTAGAGACACAGAGGTGAGATCTGATTGGATAAAAGCTCTACTTAAAACAAGCTGCACTGGAAGCAGAGCAACGGCCGTGCTTATCACAGGCTGCAGCTTCTAGTGATGAGGATGCATCATGCATGAGCTGGAGGGTCATGGAGCCGTCTGTAATATCACCTTTAACTTCTGCATTTCTTCATATTCAGACAGAAGAAAAGTGATGCAACGCGCTCACCTTTATGTTACTGCAGCTCCAGAATCACACGTCTCAGAGCTGCTGCAGCGTTTGGAGAACGTCTCTTTAAATGACAGTTTGAGATGCAGGATTATTCAATGACAGATGAAGCATGCACTCTAATCCAATACACCACAAAATGCAGCATTCTTTGGTTGAGAGGAGTTTCTAACGTGTTCATGATGAATCTTTTGGATCTTTCAGATTGTGCATCGTACTCTGGCGGCCATGTTGGGTTCTCTGGCAGCTTTAGCCGCTCTGGCCGTCATCGGTGATGTGAGTCTCTTCACTTTTCTGCTATAGTCGGCTGCAACACAAATACAGAAGCTACTCGCTGATACAAACTCTCTATTTTACACAACATATGAGTTGGAAATCCAGCCGGCAATTATAGCGAACAATAAGGACAGTTAGCGATAGAGTTAAGGTGCATTCAGGTGCTCCTCGGATAATCCCATGTCCAGAGTTTCGGGAGTTCTTCTTCTGACTTTAGTGAATCGGGTAACTATTTTATATATCACCATTAAACTTCCCAAGTTAATCATTTTGTATTAAAAATCTGGTCGTCTGAACAAAGTGACACAATAATGAAGTGTGAAAATGTCTCTTCACGTCCTCTGAGCTGGTGTGCTTCTAACATGGATGATGCTTCAGGATGCTGATGAACAGAGCTCAGGATGCTGATGATGAACAGAGCTCAGGATGATGATGATGAACAGAGCTCAGGATGCTGATGATGAACAGAGCTCAGGATGATGATGATGAACAGAGCTCAGGATGCTGATGAACAGAGCTCAGGATGCTGATGAACAGAGCTCAGGATGCTGATGCTGAACAGAGCTCAGGATGATGATGCTGAACAGAGCTCAGGATGCTGATGCTGAACAGAGCTCAGGATGATGATGCTGAACAGAGCTCAGGATGATGATGCTGAACAGAGCTCAGGATGCTGATGCTGAACAGAGCTCAGGATGATGAACAGAGCTCAGGATGCTGATGATGAACAGAGCTCAGGATGATGAACAGAGCTCAGGATGCTGATGATGAACAGAGCTCAGGATGATGCTGATGAACAGAGCTCAGGATGCTGATGATGAACAGAGCTCAGGATGCTGATGAACAGAGCTCAGGATGCTGATGAACAGAGCTCAGGATGCTGATGATGAACAGAGCTCAGGATGCTGATGCTGAACAGAGCTCAGGATGCTGATGATGAACAGAGCTCAGGATGCTGATGAACAGAGCTCAGGATGCTGATGCTGAACAGAGCTCAGGATGCTGATGAACAGAGCTCAGGATGCTGATGCTGAACAGAGCTCAGGATGATGAACAGAGCTCAGGATGATGATGATGAACAGAGCTCAGGATGATGATGAACAGAGCTCAGGATGCTGATGCTGAACAGAGCTCAGGATGCTGATGCTGAACAGAGCTCAGGATGCTGATGAACAGAGCTCAGGATGCTGATGAACAGAGCTCAGGATGCTGATGATGAACAGAGCTCAGGATGATGCTGATGAACAGAGCTCAGGATGCTGATGAACAGAGCTCAGGATGCTGATGAACAGAGCTCAGGATGATGCTGATGAACAGAGCTCAGGATGATGATGAACAGAGCTCAGGATGCTGATGATGAACAGAGCTCAGGATGCTGATGATGAACAGAGCTCAGGATGCTGATGAACAGAGCTCAGGATGATGCTGATGAACAGAGCTCAGGATGATGCTGATGAACAGAGCTCAGGATGATGCTGATGAACAGAGCTCAGGATGCTGATGAACAGAGCTCAGGATGATGATGAACAGAGCTCAGGATGCTGATGAACAGAGCTCAGGATGATGATGAACAGAGCTCAGGATGATGCTGATGAACAGAGCTCAGGATGCTGATGCTGAACAGAGCTCAGGATGCTGATGAACAGAGCTCAGGATGCTGATGCTGAACAGAGCTCAGGATGATGCTGATGAACAGAGCTCAGGATGATGATGAACAGAGCTCAGGATGCTGATGCTGAACAGAGCTCAGGAGGATGATGCTGATGAACAGAGCTCAGGATGATGATGATGAACAGAGCTCAGGATGATGATGATGAACAGAGCTCAGGATGATGATGATGAACAGAGCTCAGGATGATGCTGATGAACAGAGCTCAGGATGCTGCTGAACAGAGCTCAGGATGCTGATGCTGAACAGAGCTCAGGAGGATGATGCTGATGAACAGAGCTCAGGATGATGCTGATGAACAGAGCTCAGGATGCTGCTGAACAGAGCTCAGGATGCTGATGCTGAACAGAGCTCAGGAGGATGATGCTGATGAACAGAGCTCAGGATGATGCTGATGAACAGAGCTCAGGATGATGCTGATGAACAGAGCTCAGGATGCTGATGATGAACAGAGCTCAGGATGCTGATGAACAGAGCTCAGGATGATGATGATGAACAGAGCTCAGGATGATGATGATGAACAGAGCTCAGGATGCTGATGAACAGAGCTCAGGATGATGATGATGAACAGAGCTCAGGATGATGATGCTGAACAGAGCTCAGGATGATGCTGATGAACAGAGCTCAGGATGCTGATGAACAGAGCTCAGGATGCTGATGAACAGAGCTCAGGATGCTGATGAACAGAGCTCAGGATGATGATGATGAACAGAGCTCAGGATGATGCTGATGAACAGAGCTCAGGATGCTGATGAACAGAGCTCAGGATGCTGATGCTGAACAGAGCTCAGGATGATGCTGATGAACAGAGCTCAGGATGCTGATGAACAGAGCTCAGGATGATGCTGATGAACAGAGCTCAGGATGCTGATGAACAGAGCTCAGGATGCTGATGCTGAACAGAGCTCAGGATGATGCTGATGAACAGAGCTCAGGATGCTGTTAACTGTTGTTTCAGAGGACTTTATAGTTTTGGTGTTTGTCATTCTTCTGTGTTCACAAACGCATCAAAAGCTTTGATTTCCTAATAATAAATCTGATTTTAAGTAACAATAAAGTGATGTCTGTAAAGAAGCTGATGTCACTTTAACAACAACATATTCTAGAAAAGTTAAAAACACAACTTTGGAAAAATTGTTTTCAAAGTTCCAACTTTGCAGAAATAAGAAGGCCAGGCGTAATTAATAACGTTAATAACGGGTTCCAGTTTGAGGGGACCTTTGCGGCGCACTGGGACCTTCGGGTACATTTATAGGTTCCACCTGCGCTGCTCCTGCTGCGACGAGTCAACATGGCGCCGGTAGAAGAAGAGCGATAGCACCCAGAGGAAGGATCTGGGCCAGCAGCAGTTACAGCAGACACAGTTACCAGAACATCTGTTCAGGTTGTCGGGAAGTTTAGTTCTGCACTGAAAAGAAGAAGAACGTTGCCTGACATCGAATAGAGATGAATGGATCTAACAGGAACGAACTCTTCTGTGTCTCCCACAGCGGCCCAGTCTGGTTACTGTGGTCGAGTGGATCGACTACGAGACGCTGGCTCTTCTCTTCGGCATGGTGAGACTCTAAAGTTATATTGATATATATATGAGTTCATTTACTCAACACATCTCCTGTTGGACAGTTTTACGAAAAGGTTTATTTTGTATTACTGGAAGAGTTTCACTTCACTGTGTCTGACGTCTTCCCAACTGCTGAATCTTTTCTCTGAAAGTTACAGAACTGATTTAAACTGATTTAAACACTTTATCACATCTACAACAACTCATTATTCACTCACAAGATCCTTCTGCCAGATCAGCGATATCTAAACGTCATACGGATGCACGACCACAGATGGTTGGACAACTTCCACCGTCAACAGCTGCTGCTGGAGCTTTTCATCAGAAGCAGAAGTACAGCAGAGGGACTTTCTGAAAATACTCCAAATAAACCAAAACATGTATTTAAATGTGCTACAATGCACTTCATGCAAAGTACATATCCTCAATTGTTTCTGTTTGATATAAAGTCAAGTCTATATCATTTATGGATTTGTCACCAAGCTTGCAGTCTCCATCAAAAACTTAGTATTTGGATTGTGTTTTTGGCTCATTTTGCTGTTATGCTGTTATGGGCAACGAGTGGTTTCAAAGGGGACAAAGGGGGACAGAATGGGACAAAAGACGACAGAGGGGACAAAGGGGGACAAAGGGGGGACGGTCAGTCTGCCTGTACTGTGTATTGATAAACATGTGGTGCTGTCCGTGGTGCTGAAGTCACAGATGGATTTGTAATTGCAACGTTTTCTCTGAATCGCACATTTCTTTCAGCTCCGTCTTACATCTATAACATTCTCTAAACTATCGCTCGGCCAAACTGATTAAAAATGAAAACCAGAGCTCTAAAATAAGGATCGCTGGGAAAGTACAGAGCTGAGTCACAGGGCAGTGAATCTACTACTCAAGTAATGAAATGCAGCTGAAGTTTACCAGCTGCAGCTCAAACAGGTGTTTAAAGTATCCTGGTAATTAGGTCAGTTGGGTGAAGTTACAGGATGAGAAATGAATTCATCTCTAGAATATTTGATTACCGATTATAGATAAGACTAGTTGTGGGGCGAGTAGAGATGTGCTTTGGGTGAGTAGATTTCTGATCAACTTGCAAGCTAAAAACAACCTGCAGTCGCTTTCTGGCTACAAGTATGATGATAAAGTATCAGTGAAAAGAATATCCTGATATTCTTCTTACTGACCACCACCTCTTACATGAGCACCGTCTTTGAAATATCAGTGTGACATAACCTTCTTCTAAAGGGAAATGAAAGGAATGTGTGCTGTGTGTTCCAGATGGTGCTGGTGGCCATCTTCTCAGAGACCGGCTTCTTTGATTACTGTGCTGTGAAGGTGAGTTGCTGTCAGTGATGTTTTTGAACATGACGGTGTGGGTTATAGATCCTGTGGTCGTGTATACCGTGTGCATGTTTGCCTCCGGGATGCTGAGTGACACGTCTGAGAGAACAGAAGCGCTCCAGTGTCGTCTCCAAGGCGACAAGCTTTGAGCTATTTCTGAAGCTAGCCCCCCCGACACACGACGGGGTAGTCTTTACCTCCACGTATCATGAGCAGGATTTGTGAAGACCTCTGTGACGTGAGATGACCTGACAGGTTCTGATGCCTCTCTTTACACGCTGACTCAGCAGCACGGCTCTACAGCGGGCTGACAAGAAGCACACTCGCTTTTACTCGTGGGTCAGAAAACTGGGTCAGCGCTGCCTTTGAAATGAGCCCATTTGTTCAATATTTAGAGAAGAATAGTATATTATTTGTAATGCTCTCCGATCGCCTTTAAAGAGTTGTTCTTAACTTAGATCCACATGTTTCCTACACATAATAAAAGATTACGTTATATTAGCATGAAAGAGTGTAAATATATATTATAAGGTTATTTTTGGAATCTTAGTACTCTACCTCTTCTGGTGCTAACAGTCAAAGGCTCCGGGCTCAATGTGTCAGCGGCCCATCTGGCCCTCGCGTCCAAAATGTCACTCAAAGAGACATGAAGCAACCAGGAAGACATTCAAAATGACCACAAAGAGACAAAACAACCACTATGAAGAGGGACAAAACAAGCACAAAGAGACACACAATGACGACAGATATACACACAATCAATCACAAAGAACACACAATGACGACAGATATACACACAATCAATCACAAAGAACACACAATGACTTCAAAGAGACACACAATGACTTCTAAGAGACACACAATGACTACAAAGAGACACACAATGACTACAAAGAGACACACAATGACTACAAAGAACACACAATGACTACAGAGAGACACACAATCAATCACAAAGAACACACAATGACTTCAAAGAGACACACAATGACTACAAAGAGACTCAGGATGACTTCAAAGAGACAGAAATGACCACAGAGACTCAAAACAGCAAGAAAAGAGGCGGAACAACCATAAAGTCTGTTTGTGTTGCTCCAGAGGTCGGGATGAGCTCCGTTGTCTCATAATCCACTAGTTCTAGTGCTGCTCTGCTCATAATGGAAATAAGCATGCAAGTCCTCATCTATGAGGTTTCACTACGACATTCTTGATGCTTTAAACTGCTGAAACACAGAAGTGTCAGAAGTCTGAAGTGAAGGAACACTTTCTCTTCATGTGTCGCTAACTTGCATCATTGTTCTCATTGTTGTCTCTCCGAAGGCCTACCAGCTCATTGTTCTCATTGTTATCCCTCTGAAGGCCTACCAGCTCATTGTTCCCATTGTTATCCCTCTGAAGGCCTCCCAGCTCATTGTTCCCATTGTTATTTCTCTGAAGGCCTACCAGCTCATTGTTCCCATTGTTATCTCTCTGAAGGCCTACCAGCTCATTGTTCTCATTGTTCTCATTGTTGTCTCTCTGAAGGCCTACCAGCTCATTGTTCTCATTGTTCTCATTGTTATCTCTCTGAAGGCCTACCAGCTCATTGTTCTCATTGTTCTCATTGTTCCCATTGTTGTCTCGCTGAAGGCCTACCAGCTCATTGTTCTCATTGTTGTCTCTCTGAAGGCCTACCAGCTCATTGTTCTCATTGTTCTCATTGTTGACTCTCTGAAGGCCTACCAGCTCATTGTTCTCATTGTTATCTCTCTAAAGGCAAGGCAAGGCAAGGCAAGGCAAGGCAAGTTTATTTGTATAGCACATTTCAACAACAAGGTAATTCAAAGTGCTTCACATGAAACCATTAAAAGCATAAAGGCAAAAGTAAAGGAGATTTAAAACATACATTGAAACAATAATTGATGTCTCCCTGAGACATTACGCTGCACGCAATCAACCATACACTGCCGCAATTCTGCAATTTCTCGCACACAAACCACGTCTGGAAAAGATCTCTGCCGATCTGCGTTTTATAGTGTACGCCTTGCACGAACTCGGTCCCGGAGGAAATGGCGACATATTGTGCACTTTCTAAATTTGAATCGATGTCTCCCTGAGACATTACGCTGCACGCAATCAACCATACACTGCCGCAATTCTGCAATTACTCGCACACAAACCACGTCTGGAAAAGATCTCTGCCGATCTGCGTTTTATAGTGTACGCCTTGCACGAACTCGGTCCCGGAGGAAATGGCGATATATTGTGCAGTCCTTTTAAAACGATTAAACTTCACATAAAACCATTAAAAGCATCAAAACATAAGGCAAAAGAAAAGGAGATTTAAAAACAATTAAAGAAACAGTGTAAGAAATAAAATTCAGTGGTAAAATGCAGAAATGCAGGAAATTGATTAATATATTAATTGAATGTGGTTCAATTAAAGGCAGCAGCAAACAGAAAGGTCTTCAATCTTGATTTAAATGAGCTGAGGGTCTCAGCAGACCTGCAGCTTTCTAAAGGCCTACCAGCTCATTGTTCTCATTGTTCTCATTGTTCCCATTGTTGTCTCTCTGAAGGCCTACCATCTCATTGTTCTCATTGTTCCCATTGTTGTCTCTCTGAAGGCCTACCAGCTCATTGTTCTCATTGTTCTCATTGTTCTCATTGTTGTCTCTCTGAAGGCCTACCAGCTCATTGTTCTCATTGTTCTCATTGTTGCCATTGTTGTCTCTCTGAAGGCCTACCAGCTCATTGTTCTCATTGTTATCTCTCTGAAGGCCTACCATCTCATTGTTCTCATTGTTGTCTCTCTGAAGGCCTACCAGCTCATTGTTCTCATTGTTGTCTCTCTGAAGGCCTACCAGCTCATTGTTCTCATTGTTCTCATTGTTCCCATTGTTGTCTCTCTGAAGGCCTACCAGCTCATTGTTCTCATTGTTCTCATTGTTCCCATTGTTGTCTCTCTGAAGGCCTACCAGCTCATTGTTCCCATTGTTCTCATTGTTGTCTCTCTGAAGGCCTACCAGCTCATTGTTCTCATTGTTCTCATTGTTGTCTCTCTGAAGGCCTACCAGCTCATTGTTCTCATTGTTCTCATTGTTCTCATTGTTCTCATTGTTCTCATTGTTGTCTCTCTGAAGGCCTACCAGCTCATTGTTCTCATTGTTGTCTCTCTGAAGGCCTACCAGCTCATTGTTCTCATTGTTATCTCTCTGAAGGCCTACCAGCTCATTGTTCTCATTGTTGTCTCTCTGAAGGCCTACCAGCTCATTGTTCTCATTGTTGTCTCTCTGAAGGCCTACCAGCTCATTGTTCTCATTGTTGACTCTCTGAAGGCCTACCAGCTCATTGTTCTCATTGTTGTCTCTCTGAAGGCCTACCAGCTCATTGTTCCCATTGTTCTCATTGTTGTCTCTCTGAAGGCCTACCAGCTCATTGTTCCCATTGTTCTCATTGTTCTCATTGTTGTCTCTCTGAAGGCCTACCAGCTCTCCAGAGGCAGAGTGTGGCCGATGATCATGATCCTCTGTCTCATCGCCGCTATTCTCTCTGCTTTTCTGGACAACGTGACCACGATGATGCTTTTCACTCCGGTCACCATCAGGTGAGCTTCAGCTCCTTTTCATTCATTATTGTTAATTTGATACAAAACTTCTTTTTAATCTGCTTTCAGTTTGTGTTGCTCTCTAAAACACAATGTCTTATTTGCTTGTTCTCGCTTTTTGATTACATTTCCTTGTAAATGCAAATTGAATGTTTTCTCACCGTCTTATGTTTAATATATATATAATATATATATAATATTGTGTCTGAATGCTGAGAAGAGAGACTCACATTCATGGTCCATGTAGAGGTCCATCTCCCAGTATGTGCTGTGTTATAGAGACAGATCACACACAATGGGACCAGTTAGTTATCCAGTGTCTGTGAGTCACACCAGAGCAGAAGGATGAGACATGTCTTATACTCAAAGGTCTTATTGAGACATTTGAAGGAAACTAACTGTTGTTAAAGTTAAACATGAATTCATTTGCTGATCGTTTGATACGATGGGAACTGTTTTCTTTGTGGTGCTGAGTGAGATGAGAAGTTTTTGATATGAAACGAACCAGATATAAAACGAACCAGATATAACGTGTTCATTAGTGAGTGTTTCAAATGGTCAGTTGATAGATCACATCCTCAGTGTTAGTGTCTCTACTCTGTCTCTCCCTCAGTGTTAGTGTCTCTACTCTGTCTCTCCCTCAGTGTTAGTGTCTCTACTCTGTCTCCTCCTCAGTGTTAGTGTCTCTACTCTGTCTCTCCCTCAGTGTTAGTGTCTCTACTCTGTCTCCCCCTCAGTGTTAGTGTCTCTACTCTGTCTCTCCCTCAGTGTTAGTGTCTCTACTCTGTCTCCCCCTCAGTGTTAGTGTCTCTACTCTGTCTCTCCCTCAGTGTTAGTGTCTCTACTCTGTCTCCTCCTCAGTGTTAGTGTCTCTACTCTGTCTCTCCCTCAGTGTTAGTGTCTCTACTCTGTCTCTCCCTCAGTGTTAGTGTCTCTACTCTGTCTCCCCCTCAGTGTTAGTGTCTCTACTCTGTCTCTCCCTCAGTGTTAGTGTCTCTACTCTCTCTCCCTCAGTGTTAGTGTCTCTACTCTGTCTCTCCCTCAGTGTTAGTGTCTCTACTCTGTCTCTCCCTCAGTGTTAGTGTCTCTACTCTGTCTCCCCCTCAGTGTTAGTGTCTCTACTCTGTCTCCTCCTCAGTGTTAGTGTCTCTACTCTGTCTCTCCCTCAGTGTTAGTGTCTCTACTCTGTCTCCTCCTCAGTGTTAGTGTCTCTACTCTGTCTCTCCCTCAGTGTTAGTGTCTCTACTCTGTCTCTCCCTCAGTGTTAGTGTCTCTACTCTGTCTCTCCCTCAGTGTTAGTGTCTCTACTCTGTCTCCTCCTCAGTGTTAGTGTCTCTACTCTGTCTCTCCCTCAGTGTTAGTGTCTCTACTCTGTCTCTCCCTCAGTGTTAGTGTCTCTACTCTGTCTCTCCCTCAGTGTTAGTGTCTCTACTCTGTCTCCTCCTCAGTGTTAGTGTCTCTACTCTGTCTCTCCCTCAGTGTTAGTGTCTCTACTCTGTCTCCCCCTCAGTGTTAGTGTCTCTACTCTGTCTCCTCCTCAGTGTTAGTGTCTCTACTCTGTCTCTCCCTCAGTGTTAGTGTCTCTACTCTGTCTCCCCCTCAGTGTTAGTGTCTCTACTCTGTCTCCTCCTCAGTGTTAGTGTCTCTACTGTGTCTCTCCCTCAGTGTTAGTGTCTCTACTCTGTCTCTCCCTCAGTGTTAGTGTCTCTACTCTGTCTCCCCCTCAGTGTTAGTGCCTCTACTCTGTCTCCTCCTCAGTGTTAGTGTCTCTACTCTGTCTCTCCCTCAGTGTTAGTGTCTCTACTCTGTCTCTCCCTCAGTGTTAGTGTCTCTACTCTGTCTCCTCCTCAGTGTTAGTGTCTCTACTCTGTCTCCCCCTCAGTGTTAGTGTCTCTACTCTGTCTCTCCCTCAGTGTTAGTGTCTCTACTCTGTCTCTCCCTCAGTGTTAGTGTCTCTACTCTGTCTCTCCCTCAGTGTTAGTGTCTCTACTCTGTCTCTCCCTCAGTGTTAGTGTCTCTACTCTGTCTCCTCCTCACTGTTAGTGTCTCTACTCTGTCTCCCCCTCAGTGTTAGTGTCTCTACTCTGTCTCCCCCTCAGTGTTAGTGTCTCTACTCTGTCTCTCCCTCAGTGTTAGTGTCTCTACTCTGTCTCTCCCTCAGTGTTAGTGTCTCTACTCTGTCTCCTCCTCAGTGTTAGTGTCTCTACTCTGTCTCCCCCTCAGTGTTAGTGTCTCTACTCTGTCTCCCCCTCAGTGTTAGTGTCTCTACTCTGTCTCTCCCTCAGTGTTAGTGTCTCTACTCTGTCTCCTCCTCAGTGTTAGTGTCTCTACTCTGTCTCTCCCTCAGTGTTAGTGTCTCTACTCTGTCTCTCCCTCAGTGTTAGTGTCTCTACTCTGTCTCTCCCTCAGTGTTAGTGTCTCTACTCTGTCTCTCCCTCAGTGTTAGTGTCTCTACTCTGTCTCCTCCTCAGTGTTAGTGTCTCTACTCTGTCTCTCCCTCAGTGTTAGTGTCTCTACTCTCTCTCCCTCAGTGTTAGTGTCTCTACTCTGTCTCCCCCTCAGTGTTAGTGTCTCTACTCTGTCTCCTCCTCAGTGTTAGTGTCTCTACTCTGTCTCTCCCTCAGTGTTAGTGTCTCTACTCTGTCTCTCCCTCAGTGTTAGTGTCTCTACTCTGTCTCTCCCTCAGTGTTAGTGTCTCTACTCTGTCTCCTCCTCAGTGTTAGTGTCTCTACTCTGTCTCTCCCTCAGTGTTAGTGTCTCTACTCTGTCTCTCCCTCAGTGTTAGTGTCTCTACTCTGTCTCTCCCTCAGTGTTAGTGTCTCTACTCTGTCTCCTCCTCAGTGTTAGTGTCTCTACTCTGTCTCTCCCTCAGTGTTAGTGTCTCTACTCTGTCTCCCCCTCAGTGTTAGTGTCTCTACTCTGTCTCTCCCTCAGTGTTAGTGTCTCTACTCTGTCTCCCCCTCAGTGTTAGTGTCTCTACTCTGTCTCTCCCTCAGTGTTAGTGTCTCTACTCTGTCTCCTCCTCAGTGTTAGTGTCTCTACTCTGTCTCTCCCTCAGTGTTAGTGTCTCTACTCTGTCTCTCCCTCAGTGTTAGTGTCTCTACTCTGTCTCCCCCTCAGTGTTAGTGTCTCTACTCTGTCTCTCCCTCAGTGTTAGTGTCTCTACTCTCTCTCCCTCAGTGTTAGTGTCTCTACTCTGTCTCTCCCTCAGTGTTAGTGTCTCTACTCTGTCTCTCCCTCAGTGTTAGTGTCTCTACTCTGTCTCCCCCTCAGTGTTAGTGTCTCTACTCTGTCTCCTCCTCAGTGTTAGTGTCTCTACTCTGTCTCTCCCTCAGTGTTAGTGTCTCTACTCTGTCTCTCCCTCAGTGTTAGTGTCTCTACTCTGTCTCTCCCTCAGTGTTAGTGTCTCTACTCTGTCTCCTCCTCAGTGTTAGTGTCTCTACTCTGTCTCTCCCTCAGTGTTAGTGTCTCTACTCTGTCTCTCCCTCAGTGTTAGTGTCTCTACTCTGTCTCTCCCTCAGTGTTAGTGTCTCTACTCTGTCTCCTCCTCAGTGTTAGTGTCTCTACTCTGTCTCTCCCTCAGTGTTAGTGTCTCTACTCTGTCTCCCCCTCAGTGTTAGTGTCTCTACTCTGTCTCCTCCTCAGTGTTAGTGTCTCTACTCTGTCTCTCCCTCAGTGTTAGTGTCTCTACTCTGTCTCCCCCTCAGTGTTAGTGTCTCTACTCTGTCTCCTCCTCAGTGTTAGTGTCTCTACTGTGTCTCTCCCTCAGTGTTAGTGTCTCTACTCTGTCTCTCCCTCAGTGTTAGTGTCTCTACTCTGTCTCCCCCTCAGTGTTAGTGCCTCTACTCTGTCTCCTCCTCAGTGTTAGTGTCTCTACTCTGTCTCTCCCTCAGTGTTAGTGTCTCTACTCTGTCTCTCCCTCAGTGTTAGTGTCTCTACTCTGTCTCCTCCTCAG
Source organism: Ophthalmolycus amberensis (assembly GCA_024529925.1). Taxonomy (NCBI): domain Eukaryota; kingdom Metazoa; phylum Chordata; class Actinopteri; order Perciformes; family Zoarcidae; genus Ophthalmolycus; species Ophthalmolycus amberensis. The sequence goes on from JAFEUB010000371.1 coordinate 64,774, forward strand.
TGTTAGTGTCTCTACTCTGTCTCCCCCTCAGTGTTAGTGTCTCTACTCTGTCTCTCCCTCAGTGTTAGTGTCTCTACTCTGTCTCTCCCTCAGTGTTAGTGTCTCTACTCTGTCTCTCCCTCAGTGTTAGTGTCTCTACTCTGTCTCTCCCTCAGTGTTAGTGTCTCTACTCTGTCTCCTCCTCACTGTTAGTGTCTCTACTCTGTCTCCCCCTCAGTGTTAGTGTCTCTACTCTGTCTCCCCCTCAGTGTTAGTGTCTCTACTCTGTCTCTCCCTCAGTGTTAGTGTCTCTACTCTGTCTCTCCCTCAGTGTTAGTGTCTCTACTCTGTCTCCTCCTCAGTGTTAGTGTCTCTACTCTGTCTCCCCCTCAGTGTTAGTGTCTCTACTCTGTCTCCCCCTCAGTGTTAGTGTCTCTACTCTGTCTCTCCCTCAGTGTTAGTGTCTCTACTCTGTCTCCTCCTCAGTGTTAGTGTCTCTACTCTGTCTCTCCCTCAGTGTTAGTGTCTCTACTCTGTCTCTCCCTCAGTGTTAGTGTCTCTACTCTGTCTCTCCCTCAGTGTTAGTGTCTCTACTCTGTCTCTCCCTCAGTGTTAGTGTCTCTACTCTGTCTCCTCCTCAGTGTTAGTGTCTCTACTCTGTCTCTCCCTCAGTGTTAGTGTCTCTACTCTCTCTCCCTCAGTGTTAGTGTCTCTACTCTGTCTCTCCCTCAGTGTTAGTGTCTCTACTCTGTCTCTCCCTCAGTGTTAGTGTCTCTACTCTGTCTCCCCCTCAGTGTTAGTGTCTCTACTCTGTCTCCTCCTCAGTGTTAGTGTCTCTACTCTGTCTCTCCCTCAGTGTTAGTGTCTCTACTCTGTCTCTCCCTCAGTGTTAGTGTCTCTACTCTGTCTCTCCCTCAGTGTTAGTGTCTCTACTCTGTCTCCTCCTCAGTGTTAGTGTCTCTACTCTGTCTCTCCCTCAGTGTTAGTGTCTCTACTCTGTCTCTCCCTCAGTGTTAGTGTCTCTACTCTGTCTCTCCCTCAGTGTTAGTGTCTCTACTCTGTCTCCTCCTCAGTGTTAGTGTCTCTACTCTGTCTCTCCCTCAGTGTTAGTGTCTCTACTCTGTCTCTCCCTCAGTGTTAGTGTCTCTACTCTGTCTCTCCCTCAGTGTTAGTGTCTCTACTCTGTCTCTCCCTCAGTGTTAGTGTCTCTACTCTGTCTCCCTCAGTGTTAGTGTCTCTACTCTGTCTCTCCCTCAGTGTTAGTGTCTCTACTCTGTCTCCTCCTCAGTGTTAGTGTCTCTACTCTGTCTCTCCCTCAGTGTTAGTGTCTCTACTCTGTCTCTCCCTCAGTGTTAGTGTCTCTACTCTGTCTCTCCCTCAGTGTTAGTGTCTCTACTCTGTCTCCCTCAGTGTTAGTGTCTCTACTCTGTCTCCTCCTCAGTGTTAGTGTCTCTACTCTGTCTCTCCCTCAGTGTTAGTGTCTCTACTCTGTCTCTCCCTCAGTGTTAGTGTCTCTACTCTGTCTCTCCCTCAGTGTTAGTGTCTCTACTCTCTCTCCCTCAGTGTTAGTGTCTCTACTCTGTCTCCCCCTCAGTGTTAGTGTCTCTACTCTGTCTCCTCCTCAGTGTTAGTGTCTCTACTCTGTCTCCTCCTCAGTGTTAGTGTCTCTACTCTGTCTCCTCCTCAGTGTTAGTGTCTCTACTCTGTCTCTCCCTCAGTGTTAGTGTCTCTACTCTGTCTCCTCCTCAGTGTTAGTGTCTCTACTCTGTCTCCCCCTCAGTGTTAGTGTCTCTACTCTGTCTCTCCCTCAGTGTTAGTGTCTCTACTCTGTCTCTCCCTCAGTGTTAGTGTCTCTACTCTGTCTCTCCCTCAGTGTTAGTGTCTCTACTCTGTCTCTCCCTCAGTGTTAGTGTCTCTACTCTGTCTCCCCCTCAGTGTTAGTGTCTCTACTCTGTCTCTCCCTCAGTGTTAGTGTCTCTACTCTGTCTCCTCCTCAGTGTTAGTGTCTCTACTCTGTCTCTCCCTCAGTGTTAGTGTCTCTACTCTGTCTCTCCCTCAGTGTTAGTGTCTCTACTCTGTCTCCTCCTCAGTGTTAGTGTCTCTACTCTGTCTCCCCCTCAGTGTTAGTGTCTCTACTCTGTCTCTCCCTCAGTGTTAGTGTCTCTACTCTGTCTCTCCCTCAGTGTTAGTGTCTCTACTCTGTCTCCCCCTCAGTGTTAGTGTCTCTACTCTGTCTCTCCCTCAGTGTTAGTGTCTCTACTCTGTCTCCTCCTCAGTGTTAGTGTCTCTACTCTGTCTCTCCCTCAGTGTTAGTGTCTCTACTCTGTCTCTCCCTCAGTGTTAGTGTCTCTACTCTGTCTCTCCCTCAGTGTTAGTGTCTCTACTCTGTCTCTCCCTCAGTGTTAGTGTCTCTACTCTGTCTCTCCCTCAGTGTTAGTGTCTCTACTCTGTCTCTCCCTCAGTGTTAGTGTCTCTACTCTGTCTCTCCCTCAGTGTTAGTGTCTCTACTCTGTCTCCTCCTCAGTGTTAGTGTCTCTACTCTGTCTCCCCCTCAGTGTTAGTGTCTCTACTCTGTCTCCCCCTCAGTGTTAGTGTCTCTACTCTGATCTCCATCACGTGGCCTCCTGCATGTGTTCCTCCCACTCGTCTTAGCCATCCGGTCAGGGCTGAGAGGGCTTTCCTGTCTGGTGTTTGCAGGTTGTGTGAGGTGCTTAATCTGGACCCCAGACACGTCCTGATTGCAGAAGT
>JAFEUB010000371.1:72500-105000 GCA_024529925.1 Ophthalmolycus amberensis
TCTCAGCTGGAGCAGCTATTGTTTAAGTTTCAAAGCACTCCTAGGATGTTGAATAGCACTAGTGGTGGATATTAAAGTCAATATTTACTTATGGAGGTTTTAACCCATGGAGTGTGGTCATTGAATATACTGAGTGTGTGGGGGGGGGGGGGGAGGGGGGTGAGGTGCTAAGAGCGGAGGATGGATGAAAGTGTCTGTAAGGAGGCTGTCTGACCAGAGCAACAGGTCAAAGGCCAAGGAGGAGGAGCTTATTGGATTTCAGCCAATCATTGAGCTGATCGATGGGGCGAAGAACGTGAAACATGAGACGTTCCTCTGGGACAAAGAGACATCTTGAGATCTTCTGCGGACACACCAGTCTCCTCTGTTTCATGAAACATTATGTTATTAATCGTTTGATTCGGTTTGTAATCGCTTTTGCGTTTGTTAGTCTTTTAAATTCCTTTTGATTTTAACGTGGACCGGCTGATTCCGGCCCTGTTTGCTGATGAAGAAGGAGAGCCACCCTATCCTGTCCACTGGTGTGCAGACGTGTGTTTGACACGAACCTCTGCTCTCTGCAGAGCTCAAGCATGAGATCCTGGTCTGGAGGCAGACGGCTCAGCGCATCAACCCGGCCAGCCGAGAGGAGACGGCGGTGAAATGCATGCTGATGCAGAAAGTCCTCAACCTGGAGAGTCTGCTGCGCAAGATGCTGAAGACCTTCCAGAGGTGAGCACAGCAACACTGAACACATTCCCAACGCTGTCTCCGACTAAATGAAGTTCAACAACAACTCAATTACGTTCTCGAGGGAAACAGATCTTCTCCTGATTACGTCACAGTTTGAAACAAAAGAACAATACAAAAAGATCAAGGTTTATCTTATTGAAATGGAAGATGTAAATTAAAATTGTTTGTTTGTTTGTTTGATTTGTGAAACGTCAAAAACAAACGTAAACCAAAAGTAAAGTCACAGTTTAGTAGAATCAGAGCGTGTTTTTATGAGACCAGGCGACATATTCTGTGAACACAAAGAATTCAGCGTTTATTAAAGTACCGTTGATGACTTGTGGAACGACACGTATCATTTATGCTAATAGATGCACATTTAGTTGAGTTTATTTGAGATTATTTCACTGCTTAAAACACAACATTCTACTTATTTTAAATCATTTTTTTGCTCAAAAACAAGCTCAAAGGAATCCTTTCTGTTTCTGTCCCTTCGTCCAACATCTTCTCCTGCAGTCAAAGCAGTTACAGCCCAAATATAGTTTCACAGCACTTAAACACTGAACAACACTCAACAAACACCTACACACACAACGCTCATTATGTATTCATAAACAGCTGATAGACGCACCATTACACATCATTTAATGAACATTTTGAAACTCTTAAGAGAGTTATTAGTCTATAATTTATTGTTTTTCTCTGCTTTTAATGCTCATTCAAATGTTGCTGCATCCGACAGAGAAATCTCTCAAGAGGACAAGAACTGGGAGCAAAACATTCAGGAACTGCAGAAGAAGGTGAGCTGTGGTGCACTGACGAAGCTCCACTTGAGACAAATACCTTCAGTGTGTTGGATGATAAAACGAAAAGCTTTCCCTCCATTCAGACTATTTATGTTTCTCTCTCCTCCACAGCACAGAATAACCGACACGGTGCTCTTGGTGAAGTGTGTGTCCGTCCTCACCGTGGTGATCTTCATGTTCTTCCTCAACTCCTTTGTTCCCAACATTCATCTGGAGCTCGGTGAGCACCGCTATCTCATTACAGCGCCCCCCCCGCCCCCCCCCCCCCCCCCCCCCCCCCCCGGCACTTTAAAGGTTCTGTCATGTAATTATGAAACACAGCTTCCTCCGTCCTCGCGTGAGAATTGAGCCCAAATAATGGGCTGACGAGCAAAAGCATCCGATAAATTACATGGCTCCTGAGCTGCACTTAGACGCCTCGCTCTGCATCTGTTCATGCGCTGCAATCTAAAACCTGCGGCGATAAATAGTGTTTCAGGCAAAACCACTGAATGCACATTTGATCTGAAATATGCAGATATAGAAAGCTGCAGGGATGAAGTATTTCTGTAGTCCAACCAGACGACAACATGAATCCGATGCTTCATGTGTGTAACCTGCATTCTCTCTAGTGTCCACCAGGGGGCGACTCCTCTGGTTGTATAGAAGTCTATGAGAAAATGACTCTACTTCTCTCTTGATTTATTACCTCAGTAAACATTGTAAACATGAGTTTATGTCTCAATCTCTAGTTTCAAGTCTTCTTCAATACAGCATGATGTTCATTTAGTACATTATGGTCCATTTAGAGTCACACAGACCATAAAGCAGGGGATGCTTTAGGGCGGGGCTACACAGTGATTGACAGGTTTCTACTATCGGGCTAATTGTAAGCTAACGGAAAACACGATTCTATATTTTCAAGTGATTATACACTAATGAATACATTTAGGAATATAATATTCCTGCCAATAGATCCCCTTTAATCCTACACACCTTTAATGACATCACTGTGGACCTTGAGAAACAACTTTCACTATTTCATAGACCAAATAATTAATACAGATGAATCCAGAAAGTTGAATAGATAATGAGAAGAACCGGCAGCTGTAGCCCTATGAACAGTCTGGAAGATGTCAATGATTATCAACGGAGTGTCACTGTCAGGTTATTGTTACAGTACATATGAATAGGACTGGGTGTCACCAGTCTGCTGATTTTTCTGGCTCTAATTCTGCCTGCTTGCATATTTTGTGCGTGTTAGTAAACGTGGACATGTGTGTCAGGTTGAGGGTTATATCTCCGATGTGTGTCGGTAGATGACTGAACAGCATCTCATTAACGCCAACACGGTTCCCTAAATGAAGATGGCTGTTCACACCCGGTCGTCTGCTCAGTCACCAAACATGCTCAGTTAATTACAGCCGCTGCTCAGCTCACCTCTCTGGGACATTTATTGAAAGGGAATGACCCAACAGCAGCGTGTCTCTGTCTCTGTGGACGGACGGACGCCTGTCTCCGAACACGGCTCTCATTAATGCACACAGGGTTAACTACTGCAGCTCTATTCACTCACAGCTGCTTTCAAATGAAAGTTTAATTTACTTCACAGCGTAAGATCTCATTTCAGTCTGATTATAAACTGGTCATTTGATCTTTCCAATGTGTCTGTGGTCATGTGAGATACAACTGTGGTTTGGATGAGACTTTATTAATACCTCTGCAGAAATCAGGAGGATGTAGGAGAGAAATGCTCACAACAGAAGTCATTGAACATTTCAATATTTTAGTTTGTTAAAAGCCCAGTCACAACGAAAATGTGTACGTTACTGCAAAACACTGATCGTTTTATAGTTTTACAGTTCTATACGCTACGTTGTGGCGCTACGTTGTGGCGCTACGTTGTGGCGCTACGTTGTGGCGCTACGTTGTTAGGCTACGTTGTTAGGCTACGTTGTTAGGCTACGTTGTTGCGCTACGTTGTGGCGCTACGTTGTGGCGCTACGTTGTGGCGCTACGTTGTGGCGCTACGTTGTGGCGCTACGTTGTGGCGCTACGTTGTTAGGCTACGTTGTTAGGCTACGTTGTTAGGCTACGTTGTGGCGCTACGTTGTTGCGCTACGTTGTTGCGCTACGTTGTTGCGCTACGTTGCGCTACGTTGTTGCGCTACGTTGTTGCGCTACGTTGTTGCGCTACGTTGTTGCGCTACGTTGTTGCGCCAAGTTGTTGCGCTACGTTGTTGCGCTACGGGTGCGCTACGGTTCTTGACCTTGATGAGAGAGTGCAGTCGCTTTGCTGCTCACATATATCACTCTTCAACGTTTGAGTGAAGACAAATCCAGAAAGTCGTCGAGCTATTTGGATTGTTAGCTAATGCTAACTAGCAGCTAAGTTAAAGCTAAGTAGCAGCAAGATGCCTCCCTTCTCCACGGACGACTGCTACAAACTCCTACAGAAGATTGCAGTCTTGGAAACAAAAATCCACCGACGAAGTAAACGTGGCGGTAAATGGACTGTGTGGGAATGATACCACTTTACCATGGACTCAAAACACTGGACAAACGCTAGCTAAGACACAGCTAACTAGCACAACCAGGCCTACCAAGAAACAGGAGGAGAGAGCAGATAATGAATCTTCAAATGGTAGTCCTCCCTGGAACTCTCTCGGTGCAAAGCCGAAGAGAAAATATGTGGGAGGACGACTAACAGGCAGAGCCCAGCGCCCTGAGATTTGTGATGTGACTGGCTGGCCTGCACTAGCACACGGGCAGAACTCCTCCTCAACCCCTGCACCCAGACGGACAAAGCCAAGGACAGCTGAGGAAAGTAAAACCTGCAAAACACCTCCACAACAACCAAGCCTACAACTTCAAAACAGATTTGCTCCATTGTCGCAGGATCCTAAATCTCCATCTGATGAGTACATTTTATCAACAATTTCTACCTTTTCTGGGAGCGTAGACATCTTTTTACAGCGCATGGAGTTTGCCTGAACAAGTCAGGGGTAAAACTGTTTACCTCTAACCTGTTTTTCTCCCTGCGTCACCCGTCTGTCCCTACTGCCAAGGACAAGACACAAGAGGAGTCTAAACAAGAGATAACCACACAGCATCGCCATGGAGACCTTACGGGAAGGATGCCCCCGCCTAACGACAGCCAAAAGGAGGAGTCTCCAACCTCATCATCAGGGACCGCCTCCGATCTCCCACTTTCCCCACCCTTCCTAGACGCGGAGTCTTTACCTCCCTCCCCAGCACCTACTTCCACCCCCCAAATTCCATCCAGGTCCCTTTCCTCTCTCACACTCTCCCCATCCTCCCCCCACCTGGAGTTCACTGACCACATGAAAGAGCTGGTCATTGCTGGAACCAAACACACTCCTCTTCACACTCCTCGACGGTTCCACAACCATCCTCTGTCTCCCCTACCTGATAAAGGAAATAATTGATATCTTCTGGGTCCAGGCTACAAGGCTAATGACACCAATGACTCTCTCCAGGAAAAGTCGGGGCCCTGTATGCAGCTAGCCGTTTCAATTCCTGTCCTGCAAGTTTATAGAAAAAGAAAGGTGAGGCTGCGAAGAAACAATAGTAAACATGCAAACTTATCAAACTTAGCATACATTCCTCGTCAGCCTGTCCAAATAAATTGGGCAAAGAAAGCTTTAACCACATTAAACTTAGCTTTATTAAATGTCAGGTCTCTGTCAGGAAAAACATTTTTAATCAATGATTTTATTGTTAGGCACAAACTTGACATTTTGTTTTTAACTGAAACTTGGTTAAATCAAGATAACAGTGCAGCTGTTCTTATTGAATCAACACCTCCCAACTTCAGTTTCATGAGTGAAACAAGAGCGCATAAGAAAGGAGGTGGAGTTGCTGTTTTATTTAATGATTCTCTTCAATGCAAGCAGATGTCCTTTGGTCATTTTAGTTCTTTTGAATATGTGGCTCTGAATTCCACTCAAGCTTTATTCCTAAACATTTACAGACCGCCTAAATACTGTGCAACCTTCTTTGATGAGTTTACTGAACTGCTGTCTGTAATCTGGATTGATTTTGACTGTGTTGTTATTGTTGGTGATTTTAATATCCATGTTGATAATCCCCAGGACAGAGAGTCTATAGAACTATGTGGTGTCCTTGATAACTATGATCTGACTCAGCATGTGACAGGACCCACCCACAACAGGGGGCACACTCTGGACCTAATCATCACCAAAGGTCTAAACATTTCCAAGGTCGCTGTGACTGATGTTGCACTCTCTGATCATTTCTGTGTTTTCTTTGAGAGTGCAATCTCCTTGCACACAAATGTCCAAACCAAGGTTGTGACAAAGCGTTACATCTCTGAAAACACCAGTGAACTATTTATTCAGAAGTTCTCCTCCACACCAGCCCTCTCTTGCCTCTCAGTCAATGAGCTTGTAGATGGCTTCAATTCTAAAGTAAAAAATATTATAGATGCCATTGCACCCACTAAAGTGAAGGTTGTCTCGGGTAAGCAAAGATCTCCTTGGAGAAATGCTACCCTGGTCAAAATAGAGAAACGAGAGTGTCGGAAAGCTGAGCGCAGGTGGCGAAAAACTAATGTTCACTGTGACATCTATAAAGAGAGACTTCGCAATTATAATTTGGAACTTAGAAATGCAAGGCAGTCATTCTTCTCTGACATCATAACCAAAAACAAGAACAATACACGCGCCTTATTTGCTACCGTCGATAGGCTAACAAACCCTCCAGTGTCGGTAGCTGCTGAGCTCCAATCCACCTGGGCATGCAATCAATTTGCCTCCTTTTTTACTGACAAAATTCAGTAAATTAGACAAGCAGTCAGTGCCTCCACATCAACCACAGGATATGTGTTGTCCCGATCTCTGAATAACATCCATTCAAATATCATGACACAATTTCATTCAATCGACCGTAGAAGCCTAGAAGACATTATACAACATCTGAAGTCATCCTCCTGCTGCTTGGATATTCTACCAACACACTTTTTCAAAAATATTTCTAACTGCATGACCACTGATCTTTTACAAATTGTAAACACATCCCTTCTCTCAGGTGTCTTCCCACAAGCCCTAAAAACTGCAGTTATTAAACCACTCCTAAAGAAGGCTAGTTTAGACTCCGCAACGATGAAAAATTATAGGCCAATATCAAACCTCCCATTTTTAAGTAAAATAATTGAAAAAGCGGTTTTCCAACAGCTGACCAACATCTTGGCCGTAAATAACTGCTTTGATGTTTTCCAGTCAGGCTTTCGACAGCACCACAGTACTGAAACTGCTCTTGTTAAGGTTTTCAACGACATCCACTTAAACATAGACAATGGCAGAAGTTCAGTCTTAGTGTTACTGGATCTCAGTGCTGCATTCGACACGGTCGACCATGCCATACTCCTAGAAAGACTAAAAATCTGGGTGGGACTCTCTGGCACAGCACTTAACTGGTTTGAATCCTACTTGAAGGACCGAGAATACTTTGTGTCTGTAGCTGATTACACATCAGAGCTGACTAAAATTACATGTGGTGTTCCCCAAGGTTCAATACTGGGGCCTCTTCTGTTCAACATCTACATGCTTCCACTAGCTCAGATTATGGAAAACAACAAAGTGTGTTATCATAATTATGCAGACGACACACAAATCTACATAACTATGTCACCAGGGGACTATAATCCCATACAAGGGCTGGGTAACTGCATTGAACAAATCAACAACTGGATGTGCCAGAATTTTCTTCAATTAAACAAAGAAGTAATTGTTTTTGGTACCAATGACGAACAATTGAAAATCAGCGCTCAGCTTCAATCACTGATGTTAAAACCCACAAACCAAGCCAGAAATCTAGGTGTAGTTATGGATTCAGACCTCAACCTGAACAGCCATATCAAGACAATTACAAAATCAGCCTATTATCACCTGAAGAATATATCAAGGATTAGAGGACTTATGTCTCAACAGGATTTGGAAAAACTTGTCCATGCATTTATCTTCAGCAGACTGGACTACTGTAACGGTGTGTTTACAGGTCTCTGTAAAAAGTCCGTCAGAAAGCTGCAGCTGATTCAGAACGCTGCAGCTCGAGTCCTCACTAAGACCAGGAGGGTGGACCACATCACTCCAGTTCTGAGGTCTTTGCACTGGCTTCCTGTCCAACAAAGAATTGACTTTAAAATCCTGCTGTTGGTTTACAAAGCACTGAATGGTTTAGGGCCAAAATACATCTCTGATCTGCTGCTACCTTATGAACCATCCCGACCCCTCAGGTTGTCTGGGACCGGTCTACTTTCTGTTCCCAGAGTCAGAACTAAACATGGAGAAGCAGCGTTCAGTTTTTCTGCTCCACATATCTGGAACAAAGTCCCAGAAAGCTGCAGGTCTGCTGAGACCCTCAGCTCATTTAAATCAAGATTGAAGACTTTTCTGTTGTGCTGCTGCCTTTAATTGAACCACATTCAATTGATATATTAATCAATTTCCTGCATTTCTGCATTTTACTACTGTATTTTATTTCTCACACTGTTCTTAATTGCTTTTAAATCTCCTTTTCTTTTGCCTTATGTTTTGATGCTTTTAATGGTTTCATGTGAAGCACTTTGAATTACCTTGTTGTTGAGATGTGCTATACAAATAAACTTGCCTTGCCTTGCCTCAGAGAGGCCGGGTTAGAGTCCCGAGGCGGGGTTGGAGTCCCACGCTAAATAAGACCTCAGAGATGCCGGGTTAGAGTCCCGAGGCGGGGTTGGAGTCCCACGCTAAATAAGACCTCAGAGATGCCGGGTTAGAGTTGTCGTGGAGAAACTCGGAGTGAACAGACTGAGATCGAGGCGTTTTAGCTCAATTCAAGCAATAACATTTATTTGTGACAGAAGTATTATGCCAGGCATTAAAACGTGCACGTGGCCTAATCTCTACTCAGTAGGAGCAGGCAAAATGAATAAGCACTAACACAGAGTGCGCATGCGGTGTATAGGTTCTTCCTGGTGGAAGCCTATTGGTTAAAGCAAAGTTGCAGGTGGAGCTGTGTTTAGCAGAACAGCAGCCTGGTTGGAGCACTGGGCATCTCCACCCACACTGGCTCACGTCCGGATCCGCCTTCTCTGCATCATCAGTGTGTGTGCATGTTGTTAACACTCGAGGTGCCGAAAGGGTGCAATTCTAAGCTATTTCGAAGTCTCTGTGTGAATAGATAAGAGAGCTCTTCTCCTACTCTAAGATGGCGGTTTCCGCCCTAATCTGGTGGTTTAAGCAGGTGTTTCTTTTCAGGGCCACAGTATCTGTTTCTATTGTGCGAGCAGGCGCCGGAATGCCCTGCTCGGAGTATTTGACCTACTTACATGTGACCTCACAACTCCGCAATATAAGCATACAAGTATAGCGCATATTATTTACATAATTTATTATTACAGAGTCCCGAGGCGAGGTTGGAGTCCCACGCTAAATAAGACCTCACAGAGGCCGGGTTAGAGTCCCGAGGCGGGGTTGGAGTCCCACGCTATATAAGACCTCAGAGAGGCCGGGTTAGAGTCCCGAGGCGGGGTTGGAGTCCCACGCTAAATAAGACCTCAGAGAGGCCGGGTTAGAGTCCCGAGGCGGGGTTGGAGTCCCACGCTAAATAAGACCTCAGAGAGGCCGGGTTGGAGTCCCGAGGCGGGGTTGGAGTCCCACGCTAAATAAGACCTCAGAGAGGCCGGGTTAGAGTCCCGAGGCGGGGTTGGAGTCCCACGCTAAATAAGACCTCAGAGAGGCCGGGTTAGAGTCCCGAGGCGGGGTTGGAGTCCCACGCTATATAAGACCTCAGAGAGGCCGGGTTGGAGTCCCGCAATGTGATAAAACAGTATTGATAAAACACTTCTTTTTTTTTTGTGTTTTAATGACTGTTTTTATTGTTTCAATGTATGTTTTAAATCTCCTTTACTTTTGCCTTCATGCTTTTAATGGTTTCATGTGAAGCACTTTGAATTACCTTGTTGTTGAAATGTGCTATACAAATAAACTTGCCTTGCCTTGCCTTGCCTTACGTTGTTGCGCTACGTTGTTGCGCTACGTTGTTGCGCTACGTTGTTGCGCTACGTTGTTGCGCTACGTTGTTGCGCTACGTTGTTGCGCTAAGTTGTTGCGCTACGTTGTTGCGCTACGTTGTTGCGCTACGTTGTTGCGCTACGTTGTTGCGCTACGTTGTTGCGCTACGTTGTTGCGCTTTGTTGTTACGCTATGTTGTTACGCTACGTAGTTAGGCTACGTTGTTAGGCTACGTTGTTAGGCTACGTTGTTGCGCTACGTTGTTAGGCTACGTTGTTGCGCTACGTTGTTGCAGATTGCATAATTTTGCAGATTGGTCTTCAATAGAATAAAATAAATTCTTACTTTGGTAACTCCAACGTTTAAATGACTTTGAATCTTTGGAGATGCAGAATACCTGAAGCATCACAGCTTCTTATCTCACCATGTGCTCACAAGTGTGTGAGATAGTGGAGCCGGAGCACTCGTCTTTATCTGTTGGCCTTGTTTCTATTTGCTTCTGTGTCCCTTTTCACATTTCCTGTCTCAGACGCGGTTGTCGTGCTTGTGATCGATCAGTCGATGGTAAACTGCTCAGACTAAAAGCTCCTTTTGATTGGAGAGCTCTTTGGGTTTGTTATCTGCTCCTCGCTCTGTTCAGGATGCAGCTTCAGGAAATATCAATGCAGTGTGGAAATCAAAAATGTCATATTTGTGTCTATTATATTTGTCTTCTGTTGCATAGACCGAATAAGACACTTATTCTGAGTGCAATTTTTTTGCAATTTGTACAAGATATTGACATTACATGAGCTTTTATGGTTAATTATTTCTTCATTTATGGCATATGGAATGAATGATTATTTAGTAATTATGATCAGGATGGATGTTGGTCAAAAATGTAACTCAGTGAAAGTGGAAAGTAATATTAATATACAATTATATGGCAGTTTTTTAAAGCATTTTTTCCTCCTCTAGGGACATCAGAGTATGCGGGTTTATAATAATTATTATAATAATAATAATAATATGTAAATGATATGTTCAGCCCAAGTTACCTAGAGATAAAAAAGCAGGTTTAATGAGAACAGTAGTAGTTTGAAGTTGACACAAGCCTCATCAAATATTATTCAACAACAGTAACTTAACGTAACAGAACGCTTATGAAACATGTTGTGAGCTGGAAATGGATAACCTTCAGAAAGTGATTTTATTAATTCATTCCCAGAAGGCCGAGGCAATTACTGCTGCTCAGCTGTTTAAGCACATGTTCTGCAGGTGGATGCAGACTCTCAGAAACACTGTGTCAACGCAAACATCAGCTGCTGGAGCCCACCTTTGTCCTCCAGACGGGAATGTGTTGAAATGACATCAAATACTTTATTCATTATTATACTTCAACAAGTTCCTCCATGCTGCCATCTGTTTATTAGACCATAGAGAGCGTTGAACTCTCTGCATCACATTGAATTCTCCTTTTCATCTTCACACGCACAGAATCAGTTTGAGATGTTTCCTGATCGTTGACTTACTGTATTTGAGATTTATTTGTTTGCACAATAAATCAAAGCATCCGAAACAACAACAACAAAAGACAAGAAGCAAGTTGTGCAGGTGAGATAAAAAAAGAAAAAGATCTCACCTCAATAAACATTATCAGCAAATACAGAAGTCATACAAGCTACTAAACTAAACAGAAAAGACAATATGAGATTTATAAGGAAACATAAAGTTGGCGATATTAGACACTAGAGACGACATAAAGTGTAAACACACCAGGTGGTGTCTTCTGTCACATTTAAAGAAGGTCTTCTGTTCTTCTTGAGAGCTGTGGTCAGAGACACATTTCAGTGAACAGAGAGCAGATGGAGCCACGTTTCATGGAGTAACTTCATATATGTGTGTGTGTGTGTGTGTGTGTGTGTGTGTGTGTGTAGGTGTCGTGTTCTAAATCTGTCTTCATGAAACACTTGGTTGTGTTTCTATGAAGGGAAGACGTCGGCTGATGCTTCTTGTTGTCTCTCAGGTTGGATCGCTATCCTGGGTTCACTGTGGCTTCTGGTTCTGGCCGACGTCCAGGACTTCGAGATCATCCTGCATCGGGTGGAGTGGGCCACGTTACTCTTCTTCGCTGGCCTCTTCGTCCTAATGGAGGTATTTAACTCGCAGCCCGTGTTTATGGCATCAATGGAATCATGTTTTCTTAAGAGATTTACACATGAAGCGGAAACTGAAACCAAACAATGAATTCTGCAGCGCCTCCATTTATTTAATGTTAATGAAGTCGAGTTGTTCCAGGCTGGATATCTTCCTGCATATTTATTCATATTCCTACAAACCAACTTCTGTCCAAACTACACTGTAGCTGAGTTTAATTGATCCAAAACTAAAACATATTTCTGTTTTTGGCGATATTTCAAAAGTTTGCTTGAAGTTAACTTGACAATTGAATAGAAACACGAGAAATCTGCAGGAGAGCTAGTTAACGTTAGCTGTTAGCAGGAGGAGAGCTAGTTAACGTTAGCTGTTATCAGGAGGAGAGCTAGTTAACGTTCGCTGTTAGCAGGAGGAGAGCTAGTTAACGTTCGCTGTTAGCAGGAGGAGAGCTAGTTAACGTTAGCTGTTAGCAGGAGGAGAGCTAGTTAACGTTAGCTGTTAGCAAGAGGAGAGCTAGTTAACGTTAGCTGTTAGCAGGAGGAGAGCTAGTTAACGTTAGCTGTTAGCAGGAGGAGAGCTAGTTAACGTTAGCTGTTAGCAGGGGGAGAGCTAGTTAACGTTAGCTGTTAGCAGGAGGAGAGCTAGTTAATGTTAGCTGTTATCAGGAGGAGAGCTAGTTAACGTTAGCTGTTATCAGGAGGAGAGCTAGTTAACGTTAGCTGTTAGCAGGAGGAGAGCTAGTTAACGTTAGCTGTTAGCAAGAGGAGAGCTAGTTAACGTTAGCTGTCAGCAGGAGGAGAGCTAGTTAACATTAGCTGTTAGCAGGAGGAGAGCTAGTTAACGTTAGCTGTTAGCACGAGGAGAGCTAGTTAACGTTAGCTGTTAGCAGGGGGAGAGCTAGTTAACGTTAGCTATTAGCAGGAGGAGAGCTAGTTAACGTCAGCTGTTAGCAAGAGGAGAGCTAGTTAACGTTACCTGTTGGCAGGAGGAGAGCTAGTTAACGTTAGCTGTTAGCAGGAGGAGAGCTAGTTAATGTTAGCTGTTAGCAAGAGGAGAGCTAGTTAACGTTAGCTGTTAGCAGGAGGAGAGCTAGTTAACGTTAGCTGTTAGCAGGAGGAGAGCTAGTTAACGTTAGCTGTTATCAGGAGGAGAGCTAGTTAACGTTAGCTGTTAGCAAGAGGAGAGCTAGTTAACGTTAGCTGTCAGCAGGAGGAGAGCTAGTTAACATTAGCTGTTAGCAGGAGGAGAGCTAGTTAACGTTAGCTGTTAGCACGAGGAGAGCTAGTTAACGTTAGCTGTTAGCAGGGGGAGAGCTAGTTAACGTTAGCTGTTAGCAGGAGGAGAGCTAGTTAACGTCAGCTGTTAGCAAGAGGAGAGCTAGTTAACGTTAGCTGTTGGCAGGAGGAGAGCTAGTTAACGTTAGCTGTTAGCAGGAGGAGAGCTAGTTAACGTTAGCTGTTATCAGGAGGAGAGCTAGTTAACGTTAGCTGTTATCAGGAGGAGAGCTAGTTAACGTTAGCTGTTAGCAGGAGGAGAGCTAGTTAACGTTAGCTGTTAGCAAGAGGAGAGCTAGTTAACGTTAGCTGTCAGCAGGAGGAGAGCTAGTTAACATTAGCTGTTAGCAGGAGGAGAGCTAGTTAACGTTAGCTGTTAGCACGAGGAGAGCTAGTTAACGTTAGCTGTTAGCAGGGGGAGAGCTAGTTAACGTTAGCTGTTAGCAGGAGGAGAGCTAGTTAACGTCAGCTGTTAGCAAGAGGAGAGCTAGTTAACGTTAGCTGTTGGCAGGAGGAGAGCTAGTTAACGTTAGCTGTTAGCAGGAGGAGAGCTAGTTAATGTTAGCTGTTAGCAAGAGGAGAGCTAGTTAACGTTAGCTGTTAGCAGGAGGAGAGCTAGTTAACGTTAGCTGTTAGCAGGAGGCGAGCTAGTTAACGTTAGCTGTTAGCAGGGGGAGAGCTAGTTAACGTTAGCTGTTAGCAGGAGGAGAGCTAGTTGACGTTAGCTGTTAGCAGGGGGAGAGCTAGTTAACATCAGCTGTTAGCGGAACAGTCCTGATTGGCTAAATAACGGCGTTAACGTAATGTAATCTTGTAAACTGTAGTCAGCATCAATATGAAATGGACGTTGGAGAGGGAGTCATGAGTCATGACCCGTTTGAAAGAGTCAGAGTCAGTATCGGAAAAGAACAACATGATATCTGAACATCTGGAATGATGAAGTGATCCAGAACTGTGATAAATGAAGCTGTGCTGTCCTCTGAAAAGCATCTTTACAAGACAGTAAAGGAACCGGGATGCTCGTACTGACGTACACAGTGAGAGGAATCAGTGGGCTGAAGAGTGAAGGATCTATTTCTTTCAGTGACGGGATGGTTTGACTCTGAAAGCATTGGACACAGTTAGCAGGAACAAACCCCAGTGTGTACATCTCGGTGTCAATACCCACAACTAGAAGAGATCTGTCTCTGTCTGCTTAATGTCGGCTGAATAAAAAGCCAATTGCTTTCCTTCTCTTGGTTTAATCTCACCTATACCTAGTTCTCCTCAGCTCTTTTTATGTTTCTTCCTCATATTCATCTCCTCTTCATCTTCCAGGCATTAGCTCAGCTGCAGCTCATCGACTACATTGGAGAACAGACGGCGCTGCTTATAAAAGTGAGTGTTTTTCCTCCAACCGTCTCTCGGGGCTCCACACAGCTGGCGTAATTGATAATTGGGCACAGGTGATGTGATATTGTTTTTCATGCATATTGATCCTTTTGGTTCTGCGCGGTTTGATTTCTTTGTTTGCATCTGATTCCCGTCGGCGGGCGGAGGAGTCGGAGGTGATCTCTGCTTCATGCATCAGTAATAGAAACGTCAGCTCGTGTTTAGACGGCGAGCTTCTAGAAGGCTAATAATCACACATGACAGGCGGCGCGCTGTTCACCTGCTCAGCCTCCACAAACGACGCACTGCATGCTGGGTAGAAGTGCACGGCCTTTCTATCCTGATACAAAAGAGGACAGATCGATCCCTCCATCTTGAAGGAAGTCACGATTCCTAAAATGCATCTCGAGGATGGAGGAGATTTACCGGAGGAGCTAGGAGAGAGGAGAGAGGAAGCACCGGTGTTTCCTTTGAGGAAATCACATGTAAACAAATAGAAGAGGAGTGACACACAGCTGGACTGACTTCATCAGACTCTGTTCACCTGATTCTAATGTTTTTACATTATTATTCATCCAGTTCAACATGAAGTTTAGAAGAGAAAACATTATTATATCATTCAGAACATTCAGCTCATATGAACTGTGGTTCATGTTGTCATTTAGAAAGACAGGACTGTGTTTGTGTCAATATCATATAAAATATCTCACTCTTTATTTGTACAGTACTTTTCACACAATAATATATAAGAAGTCTTTATTACATATGGCCTGTGTGTGTGTGTGTGTGTGTTAAATAAATGAATGTGTGACATCCGATCGTCACATGATGCCACATGTTAAATTGAATTAGTAGTAAATATGTATTTGTCATGAGCACCGTTATGTTCCTCTGACAGAGATCATAAAACACAGAGTTATGACTAAACGATGAACAGCTGATCAGCTGTGACACACGTCACGTTTAACTGACGTCTCTAACATGTCGGTCTGAGGACGTCTCCTTTGTTAAATGCTGGACTCCTCTCTCCTGTCGTCTCCTTCCGCTCGCATGGGGCGGGACTACAAGACGCGAGGCGAGGAAAGGAATCGAGGAGGCAAATGTGATGGGTGATGGGTTGCGGTGGTTATGTGTGTGTGATATGACAGTAATAACTTATTCTGTTTGAATGTCCCCTCTCAGGCGGTGCCAGAGGACCAGCGCTTGGCTATAGCCATCATCCTGGTGATGTGGGTCTCGGCTCTGGCTTCTTCTCTCATTGACAACATTCCCTTCACCGCCACCATGGTGAGAGGCTGCAGCTCATCAAGTCCTCAATGGTCCTTGATGTTACACAGTAGTGTGACGGACCTGATGCATGTGGTTCCAGCACACGTTATCACACCTCATCATTACTGGCTGCGTTAACCGCCAACTGTTCTGATGTCTTTAGAAGGTAGAGTCATTTTCTCATAGACAAGCAGAGGAGTCGCCCCCTGGTGGACACTAGAGAGAATGCAGCTTTAACACGTGAAGCTTTGAAGAACTTTTTATAACCAGAGTTCTGTTCTTTCGTGGTGGGGTCCGATCCGGCTCATCAGCAGCTGTATGTTGCATGTAAAAGCCATCACACATCATAGACTGAGCCGCCCTGTGTTCATGTGTATGTATCGGAGGCTACTTACTTGTTTCAGACACCAAACTAAAGTGAAATATATAAAAGAATACGTATGTTTTTGGAGAAGCTTTGCCTCTGAGACTGATTTTCTGCCGGACACTAACATCTGTGTATATTCTGAATCATTTCTGATCCATCTCTGTTCTTGCAGATTCCAGTTCTCATCAACCTGAGTCAGGACGCGGATGTGAACCTGCCAGTGAAACCTCTCATCTATGCCTTGGCCATGGGAGCCTGTCTCGGGGGTGAGATGTCCGTCTTTATGAAAAATTGGATTATTGTTTTGGCATTTTATGTCTTTCTGTGATAGTGATAGTGAAGAAAGACAGGACAGACTGAGAGCAACGACGTGCAGCAAACGTGCAGCCAGGATTAGCAGCATGTGGTGGTGTGCTGCAGGCCTCAGCCAGTGTGAACAATCTCAGCCCAGCAGCTCGGGAGATAGTCACCAAATCAATCTATTGGTTTCGTGTACAGGAACGCCATTTGTCTCAGGAATAAAAATAATGGCAAATGAAAGTAAATTTGAATTATTTTTCGGGTTCAACACACAAATGAAATGCATCCACGTGACTAAGAAAGAGTCAGAGCCAGTGATGCGCTTTATGATGTCCAGAAAGACGTGGTGAACGTGAGGCGAGATTCATGGGACCAAGCCGGACTTTCAAAACCGCGTTGTGGTTCTCTGCTGGTGGTTTTGATGCATGAACCTACCTGTTGGTGGTTTTGATGCATGAACCTACCTGCTGGTGGTTTTGATGCATTAATCTACCTGCTGGTGGTTTTGATGCATGAACCTACCTGCTGGTGGTTTTGATGCATGAATCTACCTGCTGGTGGTTTTGATGCATTAATCTACCTGCTGGTGGTTTTGATGCATTAATCTACCTGCTGGTGGTTTTGATGCATTAACCTACCTGCTGGTGGTTTTGATGCATGAATCTACCTGCTGGTGGTTTTGATGCATTAATCTACCTGTTGGTGGTTTTGATGCATTAATCTACCTGCTGGTGGTTTTGATGCATTAACCTACCTGCTGGTGGTTTTGATGCATTAATCTACCTGCTGGTGGTTTTGATGCATTAATCTACCTGCTGGTGGTTTTGATGCATGAACCTACCTGCTGGTGGTTTTGATGCATTAATCTACCTGCTGGTGGTTTTGATGCATGAACCTACCTGCTGGTGGTTTTGATGCATTAATCTACCTGCTGGTGGTTTTGATGCATGAATCTACCTGCTGGTGGTTTTGATGCATTAATCTACCTGCTGGTGGTTTTGATGCATTAATCTACCTGCTGGTGGTTTTGATGCATTAACCTACCTGCTGGTGGTTTTGATGCATGAATCTACCTGCTGGTGGTTTTGATGCATTAATCTACCTGTTGGTGGTTTTGATGCATTAATCTACCTGCTGGTGGTTTTGATGCATTAACCTACCTGCTGGTGGTTTTGATGCATTAATCTACCTGCTGGTGGTTTTGATGCATTAATCTACCTGCTGGTGGTTTTGATGCATTAACCTACCTGCTGGTGGTTTTGATGCATTAATCTACCTGCTGGTGGTTTTGATGCATGAATCTACCTGTTGGTGGTTTTGATGCATGAATCTACCTGCTGGTGGTTTTGATGCATTAATCTACCTGCTGGTGGTTTTGATGCATTAACCTACCTGCTGGTGGTTTTGATGCATTAATCTACCTGCTGGTGGTTTTGATGCATGAATCTACCTGTTGGTGGTTTTGATGCATGAATCTACCTGCTGGTGGTTTTGATGCATTAATCTACCTGCTGGTGGTTTTGATGCATTAACCTACCTGCTGGTGGTTTTGATGCATTAATCTACCTGCTGGTGGTTTTGATGCATTAATCTACCTGCTGGTGGTTTTGATGCATTAATCTACCTGCTGGTGGTTTTGATGCATTAATCTACCTGTTGGTGGTTTTGATGCATGAATCTACCTGCTGGTGGTTTTGATGCATTAATCTACCTGCTGGTGGTTTTGATGCATTAATCTACCTGCTGGTGGTTTTGATGCATTAATCTACCTGCTGGTGGTTTTGATGCATTAATCTACCTGCTGGTGGTTTTGATGCATTAATCTACCTGCTGGTGGTTTTGATGCATTAACCTACCTGCTGGTGGTTTTGATGCATGAATCTACCTGCTGGTGGTTTTGATGCATTAATCTACCTGCTGGTGGTTTTGATGCATTAATCTACCTGCTGGTGGTTTTGATGCATGAATCTACCTGTTGGTGGTTTTGATGCATGAATCTACCTGCTGGTGGTTTTGATGCATTAATCTACCTGCTGGTGGTTTTGATGCATTAACCTACCTGCTGGTGGTTTTGATGCATTAATCTACCTGCTGGTGGTTTTGATGCATTAATCTACCTGCTGGTGGTTTTGATGCATTAATCTACCTGCTGGTGGTTTTGATGCATTAATCTACCTGTTGGTGGTTTTGATGCATGAATCTACCTGCTGGTGGTTTTGATGCATTAATCTACCTGCTGGTGGTTTTGATGCATTAATCTACCTGCTGGTGGTTTTGATGCATTAATCTACCTGCTGGTGGTTTTGATGCATTAATCTACCTGCTGGTGGTTTTGATGCATTAACCTACCTGCTGGTGGTTTTGATGCATGAATCTACCTGCTGGTGGTTTTGATGCATGAATCTACCTGCTGGTGGTTTTGATGCATGAATCTACCTGTTGGTGGTTTTGATGCATGAATCTACCTGCTGGTGGTTTTGATGCATGAATCTACCTGCTGGTGGTTTTGATGCATGAATCTACCTGCTGGTGGTTTTGATGCATGAATCTACCTGCTGGTGGTTTTGATGCATGAATCTACCTGCTGGTGGTTTTGATGCATTAATCTACCTGCTGGTGGTTTTGATGCATGAATCTACCTGCTGGTGGTTTTGATGCATGAATCTACCTGTTGGTGGTTTTGATGCATTAATCTACCTGCTGGTGGTTTTGATGCATTAATCTACCTGTTGGTGGTTTTGATGCATGAACCTACCTGCTGGTGGTTTTGATGCATTAATCTACCTGCTGGTGGTTTTGATGCATGAACCTACCTGCTGGTGGTTTTGATGCATTAATCTACCTGCTGGTGGTTTTGATGCATGAACCTACCTGCTGGTGGTTTTGATGCATTAATCTACCTGCTGGTGGTTTTGATGCATGAACCTACCTGCTGGTGGTTTTGATGCATTAATCTACCTGCTGGTGGTTTTGATGCATGAATCTACCTGCTGGTGGTTTTGATGCATTAATCTACCTGCTGGTGGTTTTGATGCATTAATCTACCTGCTGGTGGTTTTGATGCATTAACCTACCTGCTGGTGGTTTTGATGCATGAATCTACCTGCTGGTGGTTTTGATGCATTAATCTACCTGTTGGTGGTTTTGATGCATTAATCTACCTGCTGGTGGTTTTGATGCATTAACCTACCTGCTGGTGGTTTTGATGCATTAATCTACCTGCTGGTGGTTTTGATGCATTAATCTACCTGCTGGTGGTTTTGATGCATTAACCTACCTGCTGGTGGTTTTGATGCATTAATCTACCTGCTGGTGGTTTTGATGCATGAATCTACCTGTTGGTGGTTTTGATGCATGAATCTACCTGCTGGTGGTTTTGATGCATTAATCTACCTGCTGGTGGTTTTGATGCATTAACCTACCTGCTGGTGGTTTTGATGCATTAATCTACCTGCTGGTGGTTTTGATGCATTAATCTACCTGCTGGTGGTTTTGATGCATGAATCTACCTGTTGGTGGTTTTGATGCATGAATCTACCTGCTGGTGGTTTTGATGCATTAATCTACCTGCTGGTGGTTTTGATGCATTAACCTACCTGCTGGTGGTTTTGATGCATTAATCTACCTGCTGGTGGTTTTGATGCATTAATCTACCTGCTGGTGGTTTTGATGCATTAATCTACCTGCTGGTGGTTTTGATGCATTAATCTACCTGTTGGTGGTTTTGATGCATGAATCTACCTGCTGGTGGTTTTGATGCATTAATCTACCTGCTGGTGGTTTTGATGCATTAATCTACCTGCTGGTGGTTTTGATGCATTAATCTACCTGCTGGTGGTTTTGATGCATTAATCTACCTGCTGGTGGTTTTGATGCATTAACCTACCTGCTGGTGGTTTTGATGCATGAATCTACCTGCTGGTGGTTTTGATGCATGAATCTACCTGCTGGTGGTTTTGATGCATGAATCTACCTGTTGGTGGTTTTGATGCATGAATCTACCTGCTGGTGGTTTTGATGCATGAATCTACCTGCTGGTGGTTTTGATGCATGAATCTACCTGCTGGTGGTTTTGATGCATGAATCTACCTGCTGGTGGTTTTGATGCATGAATCTACCTGCTGGTGGTTTTGATGCATTAATCTACCTGCTGGTGGTTTTGATGCATGAATCTACCTGCTGGTGGTTTTGATGCATGAATCTACCTGTTGGTGGTTTTGATGCATTAATCTACCTGCTGGTGGTTTTGATGCATTAATCTACCTGTTGGTGGTTTTGATGCATGAATCTACCTGCTGGTGGTTTTGATGCATTAATCTACCTGCTGGTGGTTTTGATGCATTAATCTACCTGCTGGTGGTTTTGATGCATTAACCTACCTGCTGGTGGTTTTGATGCATTAACCTACCTGCTGGTGGTTTTGATGCATGAATCTACCTGCTGGTGGTTTTGATGCATTAACCTACCTGCTGGTGGTTTTGATGCATTAATCTACCTGCTGGTGGTTTTGATGCATTAATCTACCTGCTGGTGGTTTTGATGCATTAACCTACCTGCTGGTGGTTTTGATGCATTAATCTACCTGCTGGTGGTTTTGATGCATGAATCTACCTGTTGGTGGTTTTGATGCATGAATCTACCTGCTGGTGGTTTTGATGCATTAATCTACCTGCTGGTGGTTTTGATGCATTAACCTACCTGCTGGTGGTTTTGATGCATTAATCTACCTGCTGGTGGTTTTGATGCATTAATCTACCTGCTGGTGGTTTTGATGCATGAATCTACCTGTTGGTGGTTTTGATGCATGAATCTACCTGCTGGTGGTTTTGATGCATTAATCTACCTGCTGGTGGTTTTGATGCATTAACCTACCTGCTGGTGGTTTTGATGCATTAATCTACCTGCTGGTGGTTTTGATGCATTAATCTACCTGCTGGTGGTTTTGATGCATTAATCTACCTGCTGGTGGTTTTGATGCATTAATCTACCTGTTGGTGGTTTTGATGCATGAATCTACCTGCTGGTGGTTTTGATGCATTAATCTACCTGCTGGTGGTTTTGATGCATTAATCTACCTGCTGGTGGTTTTGATGCATTAATCTACCTGCTGGTGGTTTTGATGCATTAATCTACCTGCTGGTGGTTTTGATGCATTAACCTACCTGCTGGTGGTTTTGATGCATGAATCTACCTGCTGGTGGTTTTGATGCATGAATCTACCTGCTGGTGGTTTTGATGCATGAATCTACCTGTTGGTGGTTTTGATGCATGAATCTACCTGCTGGTGGTTTTGATGCATGAATCTACCTGCTGGTGGTTTTGATGCATGAATCTACCTGCTGGTGGTTTTGATGCATGAATCTACCTGCTGGTGGTTTTGATGCATGAATCTACCTGCTGGTGGTTTTGATGCATTAATCTACCTGCTGGTGGTTTTGATGCATGAATCTACCTGCTGGTGGTTTTGATGCATGAATCTACCTGTTGGTGGTTTTGATGCATTAATCTACCTGCTGGTGGTTTTGATGCATTAATCTACCTGTTGGTGGTTTTGATGCATGAATCTACCTGCTGGTGGTTTTGATGCATTAATCTACCTGCTGGTGGTTTTGATGCATTAATCTACCTGCTGGTGGTTTTGATGCATTAACCTACCTGCTGGTGGTTTTGATGCATTAACCTACCTGCTGGTGGTTTTGATGCATGAATCTACCTGCTGGTGGTTTTGATGCATTAATCTACCTGCTGGTGGTTTTGATGCATTAATCTACCTGCTGGTGGTTTTGATGCATTAATCTACCTGCTGGTGGTTTTGATGCATTAATCTACCTGCTGGTGGTTTTGATGCATTAACCTACCTGCTGGTGGTTTTGATGCATTAACCTACCTGCTGGTGGTTTTGATGCATGAATCTACCTGTTGGTGGTTTTGATGCATTAATCTACCTGCTGGTGGTTTTGATGCATTAACCTACCTGCTGGTGGTTTTGATGCATGAATCTACCTGCTGGTGGTTTTGATGCATTAATCTACCTGCTGGTGGTTTTGATGCATGAATCTACCTGCTGGTGGTTTTGATGCATGAATCTACCTGCTGGTGGTTTTGATGCATGAATCTACCTGCTGGTGGTTTTGATGCATTAACCTACCTGCTGGTGGTTTTGATGCATTAATCTACCTGCTGGTGGTTTTGATGCATGAATCTACCTGCTGGTGGTTTTGATGCATGAATCTACCTGCTGGTGGTTTTGATGCATTAACCTACCTGCTGGTGGTTTTGATGCATGAACCTACCTGCTGGTGGTTTTGATGCATTAACCTACCTGCTGGTGGTTTTGATGCATTAATCTACCTGCTGGTGGTTTTGATGCATTAATCTACCTGCTGGTGGTTTTGATGCATTAATCTACCTGCTGGTGGTTTTGATGCATTAATCTACCTGTTGGTGGTTTTGATGCATGAATCTACCTGCTGGTGGTTTTGATGCATTAATCTACCTGCTGGTGGTTTTGATGCATTAATCTACCTGCTGGTGGTTTTGATGCATTAATCTACCTGCTGGTGGTTTTGATGCATTAATCTACCTGCTGGTGGTTTTGATGCATTAACCTACCTGCTGGTGGTTTTGATGCATTAACCTACCTGCTGGTGGTTTTGATGCATGAATCTACCTGTTGGTGGTTTTGATGCATTAATCTACCTGCTGGTGGTTTTGATGCATTAATCTACCTGTTGGTGGTTTTGATGCATGAATCTACCTGCTGGTGGTTTTGATGCATTAATCTACCTGCTGGTGGTTTTGATGCATTAATCTACCTGCTGGTGGTTTTGATGCATTAACCTACCTGCTGGTGGTTTTGATGCATTAATCTACCTGCTGGTGGTTTTGATGCATTAATCTACCTGCTGGTGGTTTTGATGCATTAATCTACCTGCTGGTGGTTTTGATGCATTAATCTACCTGCTGGTGGTTTTGATGCATTAATCTACCTGCTGGTGGTTTTGATGCATTAACCTACCTGCTGGTGGTTTTGATGCATTAACCTACCTGCTGGTGGTTTTGATGCATGAATCTACCTGTTGGTGGTTTTGATGCATTAATCTACCTGCTGGTGGTTTTGATGCATGAATCTACCTGTTGGTGGTTTTGATGCATTAACCTACCTGCTGGTGGTTTTGATGCATGAATCTACCTGTTGGTGGTTTTGATGCATTAACCTACCTGCTGGTGGTTTTGATGCATTAACCTACCTGCTGGTGGTTTTGATGCATGAATCTACCTGTTGGTGGTTTTGATGCATTAACCTACCTGCTGGTGGTTTTGATGCATGAACCTATCTGCTGGTGGTTTTGATGCATTAATCTACCTGCTGGTGGTTTTGATGCATGAATCTACCTGCTGGTGGTTTTGATGCATTAATCTACCTGCTGGTGGTTTTGATGCATGAATCTACCTGCTGGTGGTTTTGATGCATGAATCTACCTGCTGGTGGTTTTGATGCATGAATCTACCTGCTGGTGGTTTTGATGCATTAACCTACCTGCTGGTGGTTTTGATGCATGAATCTACCTGCTGGTGGTTTTGATGCATGAATCTACCTGCTGGTGGTTTTGATGCATTAACCTACCTGCTGGTGGTTTTGATGCATGAACCTACCTGCTGGTGGTTTTGATGCATTAACCTACCTGCTGGTGGTTTTGATGCATGAACCTACCTGCTGGTGGTTTTGATGCATGAATCTACCTGCTGGTGGTTTTGATGCATTAATCTATCTGCTGGTGGTTTTGATGCATGAATCTACCTGCTGGTGGTTTTGATGCATGAATCTACCTGCTGGTGGTTTTGATGCATGAACCTACCTGCTGGTGGTTTTGATGCATTAATCTACCTGCTGGTGGTTTTGATGCATTAACCTACCTGCTGGTGGTTTTGATGCATGAACCTACCTGCTGGTGGTTTTGATGCATGAACCTACCTGCTGGTGGTTTTGATGCATTAATCTACCTGCTGGTGGTTTTGATGCATTAACCTACCTGCTGGTGGTTTTGATGCATGAATCTACCTGCTGGTGGTTTTGATGCATGAACCTACCTGCTGGTGGTTTTGATGCATTAATCTACCTGCTGGTGGTTTTGATGCATGAATCTACCTGCTGGTGGTTTTGATGCATGATCTATCTGCTGGTGGTTTTGATGCATTAATCTACCTGCTGGTGGTTTTGATGCATGATCTATCTGCTGGTGGTTTTGATGCATTAATCTACCTGCTGGTGGTTTTGATGCATGAATCTACCTGCTGGTGGTTTTGATGCATGAATCTACCTGCTGGTGGTTTTGATGCATGAATCTACCTGCTGGTGGTTTTGATGCATGAATCTACCTGCTGGTGGTTTTGATGCATTAATCTACCTGCTGGTGGTTTTGATGCATTAATCTACCTGTTGGTGGTTTTGATAGAGGTGAAGAGGGTCTCTCTTCCCGGTGCAGCTCTGACGGGCTGTGAGAATGGTTTCCAGCCTTCACTATTCACCATCATTAAACTTTAAAAAGACACTTTAGTGCAAGTGGCAAATACGTTTTGTAAGATTCCCTGTTGAGGCTCTCAGGGTGTATCGAGGGTTAATGGGGGTCGACTGGAGACTGAAAACAACACACAACAGAAGGCCCTCACTGTCTGAAAGGTGTTGGTCTTCATGGATGGCCTCTGCCAGAAGGAGGATCATATGATCCAGGTGACAGCCACACTCTAAGCAGCTGTGCCCCCCCCCCCCCCCCCCCCCCCCCATCCCCGGGGAGCCCAGGCTCTTTGTGACAGCAGCCTGAGGGCCCCTTAAGATGCGGCGTCGTTCAGGCTCCACTGGTCCCCGGCGGCCGGCCCTTCAGCACCTCGCTGCTCTGTTTAGGAGAGAAGGACACAAAGAGCGAGACGGTCAGAGAGCTTCTTTGTGTTCTTCTGTTTTAATCAACTGCTCAGCTTCGGGTTCCGTATCGATCGGCAGCTCGATGCCGGCCGCCGCACGGCTCCGTCCTCCACCGCTGAAGCCTCTTTGAGATGTGAGCGGTATCGAGCGGAGGGACGGACACGCAGCCTGACTGTCCAACACTCAGTGATCAGAAAGAGGAAAAGTCTCTATGGATTTACTGACAGATGATTATTACTATTGTTACAGCACTGCGCGCATGTTGGATATGTGATGGTGTTTTATTCAAGGATTCAAGGATCATTCATTGTTATTTCAGTTGCTCACCATTAACTCTCTGAAGATAAGTTTGTTCACTCGTGTCTCCACGGTGAACGGAGAAAAGTAACATTTAACAGAAGTTAAACTACATGAAAACATCTGTTTACAAACTCTCACACATCTGGTTCAGAATAATCTCAAACACATGAACATTCAAAGACACTTGGGTTGACTCTCCTGCACGAGCCTGAGACCGTTTCAGCTTTTGGTGAATTCAAGGTGACAGGCTGAGTAGCTGATGCAGAAATGATCATTTTAAAGGAACCTCTTAACCTCTAAAGGGGGCGAGGGGTGTTAAGAGGTTCAGGTTAAGAGGTTCAGGCGACAGAGTACACACCTGTAGTACAATTCACTTCTGAGAAACCAATCAAATGATATTTTTATTCCCCGAGTTAAACTCACGTTGTTTTCCCGTCTCTTCAGGAAACGGCACGTTGATCGGAGCATCGGCCAACGTTGTGTGTGCAGGAATCGCTGAACAGCACGGCTACGGATTCTCCTTCATGGAGTTCTTCAGGTGAGCTCTCTCCTCGAAGATGAAGATGTTCTGTCCAATAGATGACATAACAGTAAGAACAGCACAAACACATACATAACCACCTTTACAGGTGAGTTCATCATGATCAACACTTCAGGTGACGTAACAGCCGGACACACGTTACAAACAGCTGGGACGAGGAGTGGGAGTGGGAGTGGGAGTGGAAGTGGGAGTGGGAGTGGGAGTGGAAGTGGGAGTGGGAGTGGGAGTGGAAGTGGGAGTGGGAGTGGGAGTGGGAGTGGAAGTCGGAGTGGGAGTGGGAGTGGGAGTGGGAGTGGGAGTGGGAGTGGGAGTGGAAGTCGGAGTGGGAGTGGGAGTGGAAGTGGGAGTGGGAGTGGGAGTGGAAGTGGGAGTGGGAGTGGGAGTGGGAGTGGGAGTGGAAGTCGGAGTGGGAGTGGGAGTGGGAGTGGAAGTGGGAGTGGGAGTGGGAGTGGGAGTGGAAGTGGGAGTGGGAGTGGAAGTCGGAGTGGGAGTGGGAGTGGAAGTGGGAGTGGGAGTGGGAGTGGGAGTGGAAGTGGGAGTGGGAGTGGGAGTGGAAGTGGGAGTGGGAGTGGGAGTGGAAGTCGGAGTGGGAGTGGGAGTGGAAGTGGGAGTGGGAGTGGGAGTGGGAGTGGAAGTGGGAGTGGGAGTGGGAGTGGAAGTGGGAGTGGGAGTGGGAGTGGAAGTGGGAGTGGGAGTGGAAGTGGAAGTGGGAGTGGGAGTGGAAGTGGGAGTGGGAGTGGGAGTGGAAGTGGGAGTGGAAGTGGGAGTGGAAGTGGGAGTGGAAGTGGGAGTGGGAGTGGGAGTGGAAGTGGGAGTGGGAGTGGGAGTGGAAGTGGGAGTGGGAGTGGAAGTGGGAGTGGAAGTGGGAGTGGGAGTGGAAGTCGGAGTGGGAGTGGAAGTGGGAGTGGGAGTGGAAGTGGGAGTGGGAGTGGGAGTGGAAGTGGGAGTGGAAGTGGGAGTGGGAGTGGGAGTGGAAGTGGGAGTGGGAGTGGAAGTGGGAGTGGGAGTGGAAGTGGAAGTGGGAGTGGGAGTGGGAGTGGGAGTGGGAGTGGAAGTCGGAGTGGGAGTGGAAGTGGGAGTGGGAGTGGGAGTGGTCAGCGATGTTGAAAGACGGCTGAATGTGAGCCTGATGAGGCGTAATGTGCAGCGGCTCGGTGCCTTTAGTTCATGCACAGTGTGCTGTGTGACTGGAGACGTATCAGATGGTCAGATTCAGAGCCCAGATGAGCCCACAGAGACCTGGAGGCCTTCTTTTGATCGACCATTGAAAGTGAGGGATTGTGAATAGCTGGTCGGTCCCTGTTGCTTCCTTCACGCCTCCAGTTCCTGATGTCAACATGGGGGACATGAGGGAACACCTCCTCTC
Source organism: Ophthalmolycus amberensis (assembly GCA_024529925.1). Classification (NCBI taxonomy): domain Eukaryota; kingdom Metazoa; phylum Chordata; class Actinopteri; order Perciformes; family Zoarcidae; genus Ophthalmolycus; species Ophthalmolycus amberensis. Next base: position 99,874 of record JAFEUB010000371.1, read on the forward strand.
CTCAAGAGCTGTCAAGAGAGAATAAAGAGATTTTAGGTTTCCCTCTGAAACGTCAAATACGAAAGTAGATGTACCGTACTCTGTCCACGTGTAATATTTGTATAATGCTCTGATGTCATCTTTAAAGCTAACTCAGTTGTTTCCCTGCAGGGTACAGTGTTGTCAGGATGCATTCATGGTCTTTGAAAGCATCTGATTGGAATGTAACAACACAGGCTGGTCTCATCCAGCGTCCGCAGCTATACCGACAAAACAAAACACGCCGTAACAAGTTGTTTCCTGTGAAGACAGAAATTTATTTTGAAGAGACTGTTTTCCTGTAACGAGGTTAAATTGACACGTGATGCTGAATATTTTCAGGAAAATGTAGGCAAAATGAGGAGTAACGTTTGATAAGATATCAAATAAACTGTTGCGTGACGATACTTTTAATACTCTCATTGTATTGTCTCCTTGGTGGAGCTCCTGCTCCGCCATCCACGGTGCCACCATGTGGATGTGAGTGGCTTTAGAGAGAGGGACCATTATTTAGTTTGTTCACATGTGACAGGGTTGATCTTCTCATTCCACTAATCACTGCTGACGTTCTCAGTCGTGGAGCCGTGATGTCCAGTTGATTACAGACGACAGAGTCCCTCTGGTTTATCCAAAGAAAGTCTTTGAGATTGCATCGGTGCTGTCAGAGAGCTCCCGTCACACACAATGAAGTCACCGTGGTGGATTATCAGGTATGCTTTGACAAGGTGAAGCTCTCTCATCTGGCCTCTGTCCCGTCATGCTGACTGTGATCAGCACACAGTCACTCCAGTAGAGGTGACCTCAGCTGGTCTCATTATGGGTTGAGAGAATCCTCCTCCTCCTCCTCCTCCTCCTCCTCCATCTTACCGTTGACATTCATTCAACAGAGATAAAAAACGAACATAGTGGTCTCATGTTGATGGAATATTTAAAGGATTACTTCACCCACTAAATCACCATCTGTGCATCACTTATTCTCTCTGTTGTAACTTGATTCTTGAAGAAAACGTTTTTCTCTCACGTCTCCAACAGACAGAAGTAACAAAACTATACAAAAACATCTGTTTACAAACTCTCACACAACTGGTGCAGAATAAGTCAAGAGTTTGCATTTAAATAGTTTCAAACCAGGAGACAAACCTCCGGTTCTTTAAGTGAAGCTAAAGCTTCATGTGTTAAAGCTGCATTCTCTCTAGTGTCCACCAGGGGGCGACTCCTCTGGTTGTATAGAAGTCTATGAGAAAATGACTCTACTTCTCTCTTGATTTATTACCTCAGTAAACATTGTAAACATGAGTTTATGTCTCAATCTCTAGTTTCAAGTCTTCTTCAATACAGCATGATGTTCATTTAGTAGATTATGGTCCATTTAGAGTCACACAGACCATAAAGCAGGGGATGCTTTAGGGCGGGGCTACACGCTGATTGACGGGTCTCTACCAGAGACGTGTACGGTGTCTCTACGTCACTCCTCCTCAGTCCAGATATGGTCACTTCCTGTTCACTGGTTGCAAAAAAACAAGATGGCGACGGCTAAAACGCTGAAGTCAAGGCTTCAAAACGTCCACAAACCGAAGAGAGACGTCACGATGACTCCGTCCACTTCTTATACACAGTCTATGATTCAAACACTGTGTTGTCTAGAATGATTGTAAATGTGGAAATATGGAGTTAATGGCAAAAGCCTTTCAGTAGAGGAGGCTTTGTGATGAAGGGGGACAGACTTCTTAAAGTACAGGAAGTGGAAGGTCAGGAAAGTCAGATCACGACAAATCTTTGTTTAGCCGGCTGACACGTCAACCTTTCCCTCTTATTTGACTTTTGTTCTCTGAGGTTTTCCTTCATGATTCACATCCTGTTTTAAACCTTTGATGTGTCAATGAAGATGATAATCACCTGACCTCTGCAGCTCGGTTCAGTTGGCTCAGACAGTGTGACTCTGTGACCATTTAAATGCAGCGCCACGCCGTGCTGATATCATCATTAATGAGCTGAGTACTCGACTAGCCTCATCAATCCTTCCTTCAACTACTGGTCTGACATCTCCACATGCATATTAAATGGAAACGGCATCATTTTATTCATCTGAATGAAGAAATAGTTGTAGCAATAAAGAGTAAGACACAAACACACACACACCTCCAACATTTACTCTTTCATTCGAGGTCCTCTGGACTTCCTGTGTGCTGCAGCTTCTCCGCTGCAGAAGACTCGATAGACGGGAGATTTTGAAAGGTCATCTTAGAATAGGGCTTAGAAATGTTATGAGAGAGAGAGAGAGAGAGAGAGAGAGAGAGCTCTTCCAATGATTTTAGTGTGTATTGAATCTTGATGAAGACCTTTCTCTGTATTATCTGTCAGTTCTTCTTCTGTGTGTGTTTGTGTGAAAACATCTTGTACCAAAGCCTTTATTATCTGTTGTTTCCATTTCTGGTATTGATATTTGATTAGACAATTCTCGTTTGGCTTGTTTGCGATGGAGCAGAACAAAGAATAACATCGAGTGCCTAAACTCTCATGAAACATTGAACTCTCCCAGCTGTCAGAAATATCTTCAATAAGGAACTTGAGTAACTGAATTGGCCACATGGGGAGCTCACAATGTGACCACATTGAAGCTCAGTAACTGACCCCGTCGATCAGATGTGAAGCTTGGGCCTCACGTTCTCTGAGGGGCTCTTTCATTTTCTCTTGCTCCATTCTGTTTGTAGAACAATGTGCGTATCACATGGTGCAGATAAACTCAAGCAAATCCATTTCAGCAATAACCACGAACGGCAAGCTTTACGACGTTGCTTTAATAAGTCATGAATACTAAAAAACACGTATGTTGTGATTTTGTAGCCATTTGACGTCATGATTATGTCACAATGCTAGCCAGCGGCAAAACAAAGCAAAGGCCTAAAGAGTAAAAAGTTACTCAATAAAACGTCCTCTGGATGTGTTGTTGGGTGTGAGAGTCAACATCGTATTCATCTCTGTGATCGGATTCGCTTTACTGGGAGAAACATTTCAGAGGTGGAGAGAAGATGTTGCTACTAGCTTAGCTTAGCCTTCTGCTAACCTCAGTTTAGCTTAGCCTTCTGATAACCTCAGTTTAGCTTAGCCTTCTGATAACCTCAGTTTAGCTTAGCCTTCTGCTAACCTCAGTTTAGCTTAGCCTTCTGATAACCTCAGTTTAGCTTAGCCTTCAGCTAACCTCAGTTTAGCTTAGCCTTCTGCTAACCTCAGTTTAGCTTTGCCTTCTGATAACCTCAGTTTAGCTTAGCCTTCTGCTAACCTCAGTTTAGCTTAGCCTTCTGATAACCTCAGTTTAGCTTAGCCTTCTGCTAACCTCAGTTTAGCTTAGCCTTCTGCTAACCTCAGTTTAGCTTAGTCTTCTGCTAACCTGTTTAGCTTAGTCTTCTGATAACCTCAGTTTAGCTTAGCCTTCTGATAACCTCAGTTTAGCTTAGCCTTCTGATAACCTCAGTTTAGCTTAGTCTTCTGATAACCTCAGTTTAGCTTAGCCTTCTGATAACCTCAGTTTAGTTTAGCCTTCTGCTAACCTCAGTTGTCGGTGCTGCTGCACTGCAGAAGGCTAAGCTGAGAGATGAAGAGCTGCGTTGCTGTTGGGCTCATGTTCTGTAACCAGTGTTGGATGAAAACATGGTGGAGTTAGCGAGCTAGCTCGTGGGCGGCCCGCTGCTTAGCTATCTTGCTAATTCCGCCATGTTTTCATGCAACACTGATGCCCTGTCTGACCTGAGTAGACAGTAGTTATTGTAAAATATAGAAGGTCTGTTGGTAAAACTACATTGAAGATAGAAGGTGAAGTTATATTTCATGCTGGCCAGTGGACACACTGTTATCATGCGTCATCACCATGGTAATAACTTCGTGTTGTCGCTCTGTCATTAATCTCAATAGGCAAGGCAAGGCAAGGCAAGTTTATTTGTATAGCACATTTCAACAACAAGGTAATTCAAAGTGCTTCACATAAAACCATTAAAAGCATCAAAACACAAGGCAAAAGAAAAGGAGATTTAAAAACAATTAAATAACAGTGTAAGAAATAAAATGCAGTAGTAAAATGCAGAAATGCAGGAAATTGATTAATATATTAATTGAACGTGGTTCAATTAAAGGCAGCAGCAAACAGAAAGGTCTTCAATCTTGATTTAAATGAGCTGAGGGTCTCAGCAGACCTGCAGCTTTCTGGGACTTTGTTCCAGATATGTGGAGCAGAAAAACTGAACGCTGCTTCTCCATGTTTAGTTCTGACTCTGGGAACAGAAAGTAGACCGGTCCCAGACGACCTGAGGGGTCGGGATGGTTCATAAGGTAGCAGCAGATCAGGAGATGTATTTTGGTCCTAAAACCATTCAGTGCTTTGTAAACCAACAGCAGGATTTTAAAGTCAATTCTTTGTTGGACAGGAAGCCAGTGCAAAGACCTCAGAACTGGAGTGATGTGGTCCACCCTCCTGGTCTTAGTGAGGACTCGAGCTGCAGCGTTCTGAATCAGCTGCAGCTTTCTGACGGACTTTTTACAGAGACCTGTAAACACACCGTTACAGTAGTCCAGTCTGCTGAAGATAAATGCGTGGACAAGTTTTTCCAAATCCTGTTGAGACATAAGTCCTCTAATCCTTGATATATTCTTCAGGTGATAAGTAGGCTGATTTTGTAATTGTCTTGATATGGCTGTTCAGGTTGAGGTCTGAATCCATAACTACACCTAGATTTCTGGCTTGGTTTGTGGGTTTTAACATCAGTGACTGAAGCTGAGCGGTGATTTTCAATTGTTCGTCCTTGGTACCAAAAACAATTACTTCTGTTTTATCTTTGTTTAATTGAAGAAAATTCTGGCACATCCAGTTGTTGATTTGTTCAATGCAGTTACCCAGCCCTTGTATGGGATTATAGTCCCCTGGTGACATAGTTATGTAGATTTGTGTGTCGTCTGCATAATTATGATAACACACTTTGTTGTTTTCCATAATCTGAGCTAGTGGAAGCATGTAGATGTTGAACAGAGGAGGCCCCAGTATTGAACCTTGGGGAACACCACATGTCATTTTAGTCAGCTCTGATGTGTAATCAGCTACAGACACAAAGTATTCTCGGC
>JAFEUB010000371.1:110000-152500 GCA_024529925.1 Ophthalmolycus amberensis
CATGGTGCTACTGGACCCTCTACTGGACCCTCTACTGGACCCTCTACTGGTGCCTCTACTGGACCCTCTACTGGACCCTCTACTGGTGCCTCTACTGGACCCTCTACTGGACCCTCTACTGGTGCCTCTACTGGACCCTCTACTGGACCCTCTACTGGACCCTCTACTGGTGCCTCTACTGGATCCTCTACTGGACCCTCTACTTGTGCCTCTACTGGACCCTCTACTGGACCCTCTACTGGTGCCTCTACTGGACCCTCTACTGGACCCTCTACTGGACCCTCTACTGGTGCCTCTACTGGTGCCTCTACTGGACCCTCTACTGGTGCCTCTACTGGACCCTCTACTGGTGCCTCTACTGGACCCTCTACTGGACCCTCTACTGGACCCTCTACTGGTGCCTCTACTGGACCCTCGACTGGTGCCTCTACTGGACCCTCTACTGGACCCTCTACTGGTGCCTCTACTGGTGCCTCTACTTGACCCTCGACTGGACCCTCTACTGGTGCCTCTACTGGACCCTCTACTGGTGCCTCTACTGGACCCTCGACTGGTGCCTCTACTGGACCCTCTACTGGACCCTCTACTGGTGCCTCTACTGGACCCTCGACTGGACCCTCGACTGGTGGTAATCCAGTTAACCCCTCTGGTGCCAGACCACTCATTCTGTTTACGGACGTTTTCCTAATTAATTGTATTTCTCTGATTTGGACACCGATCACTCACGATGACATTTTAAAGGAACCATAATACCCAGTGAAAGGGATTTTATTTTGAAAGGTTAATGTGTGAATGAACAGCATCAATCAAAGGTTTAGTGGAGTGATTAAGTCAAACAGATGTAGACTGTTATACACATGTTATATATTATCTATTGTACTGTGTACACAACGATGAGATGTAAACTCAGTTATTGTAGTTGACCACATTTACAGTAGAAACATGCTGTTACATGGAGTGGATGGACATCATACAGGGCGCCGACCTGAGCGCCATTTATGTTTCATGTTTGAGATCAACGTGAACAATAAAGGTTGTGATGTTTCTGCTATTCATTTGGCTCAGTTTCACTTTATTCTATATATAGATATATCTATAGTTTTCCTTTAGTTTATATATCTATGTAAACAAAGGAAGTGTCATGCTGAACACCATCCACAACATGCTCTTGTTAACGGCCTTATTCATGATGCATTAATACATGTATTGTATGTATTAGTCATTAATAAAGCCAGTAGTCACAAAGCAGTAACTCTTTCTAAATGCTTCCTCTTCATTGGTTCCTTCCTTCCTCGTGACATGTGAGGAATCTGCTGACAGCGTTATTGTTGCTCTGTCCACCGACACTTCCCCCCCCGAGCGTTGAGAGTTCTCATCTTAAATAATGTTGAAGATCGGTAAATGGAAAGTAGACGACACGGAGTTCAGAGGCTCCTCAACGTGATAGAGAGTTCTTTCATGTGAAAAGCTTTGCAGTGCGTCACCGTGTTTCGTCTGAAGTTGCTCTGTTGCTCTACTCCTACTGTTTATTGGCAGCGAGCAAGAGTGACTGACTCTCCTGTTCCCTTTTAATGAGTCCGTCTCCAGAACAAGTGAACACAGATCGATGTGTGGCTCTTGTTGTTTCACAGTAAAACAGCTTGAAGTGAAGAGCGCCCTGTTGGTTCATCGGGGATCTGTTTGTGATCCTCATCACAGCTTTAATGAGCAGCTCATTTATTAAAGACGCTGCCAGCCTGAGGGAACTCCATCGTTACACATCATAGATGTATTTAATGTGTTCCAGGAGTGATTCGTGGCTGGAGGCTCAGATACCATACGTTTAGAAAATGGTCAAATCTTTCCACTACCCGGATATTTTCAAATTACACTTCAGGTTTACATTTGTTAGATTTAATGGTTAAACTTAAGCTTCTATAATTTCACAGAATGTATTTTTGTAGTCTTCTGCCTTCAGTATCATACAAAACTCATTTCCTTTCCATAGCTGATCCCAACTCTAGACTGTGGATTCTCCAGAGAGATATGTGCACCGTTAGGCTCCGTCTCATCACCCAGAACATCGATGTGATCTACAGTTCATCCTTCTCCTAGGACTATACCTCTACTTACTACATTACCCAGAATTCCTCTCAATAAGCCCAAGTTGACAGAGTGATGGTGATAGCATAGATTGCTGCCAAATCTGAAAGTTAAAACAGTCTATCATGTCATTAAAAAGTCAAAAACGAAACAAGGAACCGATGTTGGCCGAACCGCTGACTCAGGAACTAGATGACTTCAGCTGGGACCCCCGACTAAGGACCTGGCTTGACGTTGGATGGGAACTCGACCCAGGAACTGGCTTGGGGTCCAGCTGGGAGCTGGGCTGGGGGCTGACAGGCTGGATGGCAGCCGGCTGAAGAGCAGACTGGAAGCAAGTTGGCTGGAGTCCAGGAGGCTGAGGAGCTGACGGGACGGGCTCTCGAACGGCCTGGCATGTGCAAAACAGAGCCCAAAGAAACACCGGGTTTCTTTTCACGAAGCCTGAGTGTCTGTTGGAAGCTTGGAGGACCTCTCAGGACCATGCGGATTCCCAGGATCTGGTTTGGGGCTGGAGCCAGCTCAGGACTGGTGGGCTGCAGACTCAGGAACCAAAGCCTGAAGAACTGGTGTGGAGGATATAACAATACTTCTATTAAAGAGCCGAAGGTCAGGCAGGAACAGCAGGCAGGTTACATCTGAGGGGAACATCTGTGTTTGGTCTCCACCTCCTGAGGGGAACATCTGTGTTTGGTCTCCACCTCCTGAGGGGAACATCTGTGTTTGGTCTCCACCTCCTCCTGAGGGGAACATCTGTGTTTGGTCTCCACCTCCTCCTGAGGGGAACATCTGTGTTTGGTCTCCAACTCCTCCTGAGGGGAACATCTGTTTGGTCTCCACCTCCTGAGGGGAACATCTGTTTGGTCTCCACCTCCTCCTGAGGTGAACATCTGTGTTTGGTCTCCACCTCCTCCTGAGGGGAACATCTGTGTTTGGTCTCCACCTCCTCCTGAGGGGAACATCTGTTTGGTCTCCACCTCCTCCTGAGGGGAACATCTGTGTTTGGTCTCCACCTCCTCCTGAGGGGAACATCTGTGTTTGGTCTCCACCTCCTCCTGAGGGGAACATCTGTGTTTGGTCTCCACCTCCTCCTGAGGGGAACATCTGTGCTTGGTCTCCACCTCCTCCTGAGGGGAACATCTGTTTGGTCTCCACCTCCTCCTGAGGGGAACATCTGTTTGGTCTCCACCTCCTCCTGAGGGGAACATCTGTTTGGTCTCCACCTCCTCCTGAGGGGAACATCTGTGTTTGGTCTCCAACTCCTCCTGAGGGGAACATCTGTTTGGTCTCCACCTCCTCCTGAGGGGAACATCTGTTTGGTCTCCACCTCCTCCTGAGGGGAACATCTGTTTGGTCTCCACCTCCTCCTGAGGGGAACATCTGTGTTTGGTCTCCACCTCCTCCTGAGGGGAACATCTGTGCTTGGTCTCCACTTTGTACAGAACATTGAAAATGCACCAAGATACTGAAACGCTAATATAATCCTTTAGAACACTTCATCAGTGAACCAAGTTACAGGAATTCAGAAGGTGCACGACTCAGTGCTGAGAGAAAGCTTTACAGTGAGACAATTGACACCATTCAGATAACAGCAGACTGCAGAGGTATCTTCACTTTGCTCGCCTTCGCTCTTCGTCACATCACAAAGTGAGTTTGAATCAAAGCTGGTCAGAAGAAGTCGACACCGGCTTCTGTTTGTGCTGTAAAGTGTTCACAGCGAGTCCTCTGGGATCCTTCTCAGGCTGAGTGAAGCAGAACGAGTGAACAATGGAGGAAGAGTTGCTTTAAAAAGGACAAAATGCCGTCAAGGCCGGAGTCCCCCCCCCCCCTTTAGTCACGCTTCCTAATGTAAAAGAAAAAGAATACGGTTACCGAGGCAACTGAGGATTTGGTAGCGGCGAGCAGGCGGTGAAGAAGACGACCGATGTCTATGAAGGAGATGGACTTACAGCTGTTGATCACACGGCTCCGCCCTCTTCTTCTGCTCCACAGAGACTTTTAAAGAGCGAAGGACTCAATGGTGGACTAGTCCATCAGCTCGTGAAGTTCTTCCTGCTCATGATCATCACACCATCTTATTAAAGCCTTAAAGATCAATTACTTGAAAAGTACAAGAGAGAAGTCGAGCTGAGACCATGCAGTTTGAATAGAACACGCCTCCTCATAAAAGGTACAGAAGCGTCTCAACAGGGTTCACATGGTTTCCCTTCATCAGGAAACAGTTTTGATGGATTTAGGTTGAAACCTTTTAGAGTAGAAATAGTTTCAATGCAGAAGACAACAAATAGTGATTATATGTTTGATTTGTGTTATAATCGCAAGAACTTTGAGAACACATGGGCTCTAATACAACACAGAAGACGATTCATAGAATCTTTCCAAAGAACAGAATTAGACTCACGAGCTGTCTGAGCAGTCTATCGGTCGTCTCCGCCCAAAGCAATGAAGTGAGCAAACGGTTTCCCTCCAGAGTAACATGTGGAGGCCGGCGATGCTCTCAGGGAGGAGTAGAACCGGTGAATAAAGGGGTTCTGATGGAGGCTCTGAACCCATCAGAGCTCCATCAGCACCAGGACAGAACTGGACGCTCTGAACATGAAGCAGCTTTAATTGAATTTGTTTCTCTCACTGGTCTGCAACAAATATCTGCTTTAAAAAGTTTTGCTCAACTTTGGAAAATGGCGGCCATTTTGTCTTTTTGTTGTAACAGTTTGAAATGCGTCACAATGTTCCTCACCCTGATTTAAACAAAACCAGCTGGAGAGACATCTGTGAATAAAAACAGTTAGTTCTACTCAAAAAAAAGGTTGACTTTGAATAAACAAGACATTTAAAGTGGTAAATGAACTGCAATGTTTTACACAAAGAAAACTTTATTCCAACAAGAAACACAAGTATGAAAATAGCACGAGCATCATCAACGCATTGTAGATGCTGCAGCCAGAAGAGATAAAAGCAACCGGACACCGACGATCCATCTTAAGTCTGTCACACGGATGAAAGAAGTGCTGAGTGTTGAGTTTACAGAGTCAGATATCAGGAGATGACACATGTCAACACAAGTGAAATACAGCTTGTCTCACTACAGAACGAGACAATCCTCTTCTGTTAGTGAGACAAACAACACAACGGTGGATAAAGTGGCTCATAACAGAAACACGTCTGCTCTGCTGATCATCTCTGTTCAGGCAACAATCCAAACAACAGATACGCGGAGCTGTGGCTCACACTGAGCTCATGAGGAGCTGGTTCTGCTGTAGAGGACAGCAGTGAAGGTCCAGGTACACAACACACGGCCCACCGCTGCTCATGACATGCTGATCTGAGACATCTACAGAGAACAGCCCGTTCATGACATGATGATCTGAGACATCTACAGAGAACAGCCCGTTCATGACATGATGATCTGAGACATCTACAGAGAACAGCCGTTCATGACATGTTGATCTGAGACATCTACAGAGAACAGCCCGTTCATGACATGATGATCTGAGACATCTACAGAGAACAGCTGTTCATGACATGATGATCTGAGACATCTACAGAGAACAGCCCGTTCATGACATGATGATCTGAGACATCTACAGACAACAGCCCGTTCATGACATGATGATCTGAGACATCTACAGAGAACAGCCGTTCATGACATGTTGATCTGAGACATCTACAGAGAACAGCTGTTCATGACATGATGATCTGAGACATCTACAGAGAACAGCCCGTTCATGACATGATGATCTGAGACATCTACAGACAACAGCCCGTTCATGACATGATGATCTGAGACATCTACAGAGAACAGCTGTTCATGACATGCTGATCTGAGACATCTACAGAGAACAGCCCGTTCATGACATGATGATCTGAGACATCTACAGACAACAGCCCGTTCATGACATGATGATCTGAGACATCTACAGAGAACAGCCGTTCATGACATGTTGATCTGAGACATCTACAGAGAACAGCCCGTTCATGACATGCTGATGTGAGACATCTACAGAGAACAGCCGTTCATGACATGTTGATCTGAGACATCTACAGAGAACAGCCGTTCATGACATGCTGATCTGAGACATCTACAGAGAACAGCCGTTCATGACATGCTGATCTGAGACATCTACAGACAACAGCCCGTTCATGACATGCTGATCTGAGACATCTACAGAGAACAGCCGTTCATGACATGTTGATCTGAGACATCTACAGAGAACAGCCGTTCATGACATGTTGATCTGAGACATCTACAGAGAACAGCCCGTTCATGACATGATGATCTGAGACATCTACAGAGAACAGCCCGTTCATGACATGCTGATCTGAGACATCTACAGAGAACAGCCCGTTCATGACATGCTGATCTGAGACATCTACAGGGAACAGCCGTTCATGACATGCTGATCTGAGACATCTACAGAGAACAGCCCGTTCATGACATGATGATCTGAGACATCTACAGAGAACAGCTGTTCATGACATGCTGATCTGAGACATCTACAGAGAACAGCCCGTTCATGACATGATGATCTGAGACATCTACAGGGAACAGCCGTTCATGACATGCTGATCTGAGACATCTACAGGGAACAGCCGTTCATGACATGATGATCTGAGACATCTACAGAGAACAGCCGTTCATGACATGCTGATCTGAGACATCTACAGGGAACAGCCGTTCATGACATGCTGATCTGAGACATCTACAGAGAACAGCCGTTCATGACATGCTGATCTGAGACATCTACAGAGAACAGCCCGTTCATGACATGATGATCTGAGACATCTACAGGGAACAGCTGTTCATGACATGCTGATCTGAGACATCTACAGAGAACAGCCCGTTCATGACATGATGATCTGAGACATCTACAGAGAACAGCTGTTCATGACATGCTGATCTGAGACATCTACAGAGAACAGCCGTTCATGACATGATGATCTGAGACATCTACAGAGAACAGCCGTTCATGACATGCTGATCTGAGACATCTACAGAGAACAGCCTGTTCATGACATGCTGATCTGAGACATCTACAGAGAACAGCCGTTCATGACATGATGATCTGAGACATCTACAGAGAACAGCCGTTCATGACATGCTGATCTGAGACATCTACAGAGAACAGCCCGTTCATCTCACAGCGTGAGACAGCGTCTACAGCCAACGTTGACGTGTGTTTTCATCTTTCCAGCGTCTCCATCGACTGACAGGACGCAGGAACATCGACGTTAAACCTTTCCGTAGTTTGCAGAAAGGGAAATAATGCTGACGCCTGCGTTCTGGTAAATTCCTTAACTGCCATCGTGTAATAAGATCTGACAGAAGACGTGAGAGGAATGAAGGTTTTTCACAACAACTCTTGACCTTTTACATTTGAGTGGAACTCAAGAGAAGTAAAGTGACGCTTGAGCCGCTGCGTGTTTGAGACACGACTGCCTGAGCTGAGCGGACAGTCGGTGTGACGTCAGCAGTCACACGTCTCCACCTTCCCTCCATCAGCCGTCCAATGAACCACTAACGTGTGTTTGATCAGGTTTCATGCCTACATGCTGAGCTATTGTTAAAGTTAGCAGCACTTAGGATAACTTATTGCATCGCCCTTCATCTGTCAGCAGAAGGGGGTCAGACCGCGGTGACATCAGAGCTCCACAGAGCAACGAGCCAATCAACACTCAGCATGAACAGGGTTTTAAAAAAGGATTTTAAAAGTACAAAAAATGACTGTAAAGAAAAAGACGGTGAGACAGAACTGCTGTCGAGGTTTGAGGCGATGAACACATGAAATATGACTCAGTCTGGTTCGTCTGCAGGCAGTCGGTGCGTCACACCAACGCTGGAGCACTTTATTCTTCTCCTCCTGTTAATAATAATAATAATAATAATAATTATTATTATTATTGAGCTTCCAGCTTCACATCGACTGCATCAGTGTGAACGCTTAATACTCCACAATCCAAAAGCTAAACTTTATGTAAGATATGTATTTGACTATAATCTGTGTAGGAGTTACTCTCCCTGCGTTACCTTCGTTCTTTAGTGTTTCGCCTCGACGGAGAACCAAGAAACAGAGAGAACGTTTGGATGAGTTGACAGACAGGACTTGGGTATGAAGACTCTGAGCAGACTCGTTGGAAGTGTTGTCAACAGATCTTAGGACTCATTGCTGCTTAAGAAACATAGTCGCTTACATACAAGAATAATAAAGAAATGTGGATTCTTTTCTTAATAAAGTGTTTTCTTTTCTCAAATATAATCAAAAAGAACCGAACCACTAAGAGTTCTGGTGTGGATGAGATCCTGAGGAGATCCATCATACTGGGATTATTCTGCAGCAGTCGTGTGAGCGTTAACGGACGTTTCTTATTCTTCTGCTGTTGTGGAACCAAAAGGAGAGTAACAGACACAGATGGGCATCATGGGTGAAGGATTCTCTTCAGGTTCCCCACCTCGACGCTACTGTCCTGTATGTGCACTATCAGAGCATATAGTAGTTATAGGGTTGTTTAAACTAGCCTGAAAACATAAATGACTGGCACATACTGGACATATACTGTATATAGCAACTATAATGATAAAGAAAGAATACAGCTCAAAAAGGATCTCAAAAGCTCCACGTAAGCAAACTGCCCAAAGGCCAAAGAAGTAGCCTTCGTCTTCATCACGCGGAGGTTATTATCAGAGGTACGTATGTGTTTGTGGGTGGGGCTACACTAAGGCAGTTCATCGGCCGCTAATGCCAAATCTAAAAACACACAGAAATCAAATTATAATACAGTCTTCAGGGTTTAAATGTCTATCGCATGCAAACAAGAGTCCAACAGAGACGAGTGATCCTGACGAGAACAATAACACTTTACACGCGCCGCTCGGAGGAGTTTCAACCTCCAGTCTGTGACAAAGCAGCTGCAGATATGAGAAGCTGCTCTGTGACGTCCGCCGTCTCTTTATTATTCAAACCACGAGTTGGTATTTTTACAACATCCCAATAAACCTCCACAGTATATTGTGGAAAAGCACAGGCACGCATCAATCAATCGATCAATTATTACTCAACGATTGAAGAGGAATAGTGAGACATACACTGAGAATACTAATCTCATGTTTGTACGCTAAATATGAAAATAGTAGCCTGTTAGCTTAGCATCATTTGTTTGCTCTGTCCAAAGGTAAAATAAATGAAGTGCATCTCAGAAGACACTTTATATTGTACGTTTAACCTGCATTCAATACATTTTGTAACCTTACGAAAGGTTCAGGCTTGTTGTTAGCTCGTCTTTAAGCTAGCTAAGCTAACGGTTGCTGTTTTAAAGGGACAATCTAGTGGTTAGCTTAGATTAGCAACACAATAGCTAGCCTGGCTCTCTCCAAAAGGTAAACATGTCACCGCCTCAACCCTTTAAATCCAGGAGACAACCTCCAGTTCTGAAAAGAGAAGTCAGTGCTTCATGTGTTAAAGCTGCATTCTCTCTAGTGTCCACCAGGGGGCGTCTGTACTCACACACAAGCATACATAGAGAAAATGATAGCATAAATTATGCCAACAAAGCACATATTATTCTATCTGTCGTCAGGTTTATTCAGATTTATTTACCACACCGTAGGGACACCGATAGAATGAGTCGTGCTTAACGGCTCAGAGTCAGAAGAAGAGATAATAAAAACAACAAATCTGTTTTATAAACCTCAAAGCTCTGAATGAGAACAGCCATAATCAGTCAAAGCCACAATAGATCATTATTCCCTGATTGTTGTCTAGCAGAGAGCATCTACCCCTCCAGAGGAAGGCACTAATGTTTCACCGTCCTTGGATTTTGTTCATCGAATGGATTTGACTGATGGCTGGATAATAAACGGAACAAACGCAAGTCATGGGCGGACGTCTTCGTCACGTCGTCCGTCCCGTCCTGAAGGGAGTCCGTGCCATGAAACCTCTCGATGGTAACGGCTGCAGGTAGCACAGGAAGTGTTACCTTCTTTGTTATTATTATTAACCCCTTCCCGTCCTCCCGCGGCGGGCTAGAGGTAGAGGTATCCCACCCAGTACACGATGTTGAACAGCAGGAAGGAGGTGGGGAAGAAGACGCGCGAGTACGCGTCCAGGTCCAGCAAGTCCACGTGGACACGTCCTCTCCTCCAGCCGCCTCCTTTACACTCCTCGAAGCAGCAGAAGAAGCTCTGGCAGTCTTTCCCGTCCAGACACTCGAAGACACAAGCGTCCTCAAAGTCCTGCCAGTACATGGAGTTATTCAGAGCGACCACGGTGTGAGGAGGAGGTCTCACATCCACGACACAGTAGTTCTGAGAGGAGGAGGAGGAGGAGGAAGGAGGAGAGGAAGAAGAGGAAGAACAAGAAGAAGGAGCAGGAGGAGGAGAAGAGGAAGAAGAATGAGGAGGCGAAGAGGACGAAGAGGGAGGAGGAGAAGAGGAAGGAGGAGAAGGAGAAGGAGGAGGAAGAAGAAGAAGAAGAAGAAGAAGGAGAAGGAGAAGGAGGAAGAAGAATGAGGAGGCGAAGAGGAAGAAGAGGGAGGAGGAGAAGAGGAAGGAGGAGAAGGAGAAGGAGGAGGAAGAAGAAGAAGAAGAAGAAGAAGAAGAAGGAGAAGGAGGAGGAAGAAGAAGAAGGAGGAAGAAGAAGAAGAAGGAGGAGGAGAAGAACAAGAAGGAGGAGAGGAAGAAGAACAAGAAGGAGGAGAGGAAGAAGAACAAGGAGGAGGAGAGGAAGGAGGAGGAGAGGAAGGAGGAGGAGGAGAGGAAGGAGGAGAAGGAGAAGGAGGAGGAAGAAGAAGAAGAAGAAGAAGAAGAAGAAGAAGGAGAAGGAGGAGGAGGAAGAAGAAGAAGGAGGAAGAAGAAGAAGAAGGAGGAGGAGAAGAACAAGAAGGAGGAGAGGAAGAAGAACAAGAAGGAGGAGAGGAAGAAGAACAAGGAGGAGGAGAGGAAGAAGGAGGAGGAGGAGGAGGAGAGGAAGGAGGAGGAGGAAGAAGAACAAGAACAAGAAGAAGGAGGAGGAGAGGGAGGAAGGAGGAGAAGAGGAAGAAGAATATTTCAGCAAGAAGATCAACATCTCTCTAGACATGGTCGGGTTGATGGCCGCCTCACCGCTCGGTTGGGCTCCGTGCAGCCGGGTCTGCGGCTGCTGTACGAGTAGTAGTTTAAGGTGGCGTACTCCATCAGAGCAGCGAACACAAACAGGAAGCAGACGGTGACGAAGAGGTCCATGGCAGTGACGTAAGACACTCTGGGGAGAGACGTCCTGGCCACGCTGCTGAGGGTGGTCATAGTCAGCACCGTGGTGATACCTGCAGACGACAACGAGGGAGAAATCACCCGAAGCACCGACCACAGGCGATCACAGAGACGCCTGGAAGAGAAGAACTAAACTTCTGTTTCACTGAGGTTCCCATGGTAACAAGCTGGCCCATCTATTTCAGGCGCCGCACACTTTCCCATGAACCTCTGCTCACCACAGTGATCACACTCACCGGCCCTCTGCAGGTCCTGTGGCACACATTTCAGATGTTGAACAATAGAATGAAAAGCATGTTTGAAGAGAGACGTTTGTCAGAGTGGAGCTTCATGTCAGTTTCTGTGTATAACGTGTCCAAGGGCCCAACGTATGAGACCGCTTATCTAAAACAATGTGTGGGTGATGACTTACTCCTGAGCTACGTTAGCATGCTAACTATCTGTTATTAAGGTTTAACCCTGATCTAAATGAGACTGCTAACTATCTAGGATTAAGCCTCAAACCTAAACTAAATTAAAGCTGCGAGCAGCGATGAACGGGCCCTCGCCATGCGCGCGTCGGGGTGCCGGCGGGACTCTGGCCTGCGCGTCCGCGAGCGAGACGTGTTTAATCCCGCGTGGACCGCCTGGTGCCGGAATTGACGCTTTGCAAACAGTCCGACGCTTCCTGCGTCCTCTGCCTGGCGCTACAGAACGCGTGCGTCGTGTTGCTCTGTGTCAAGTGTCAACCGCGTAGTGTAAAAGTCACGTGAATCGGATGCAGTTTGTCAGAAAACGCAGATTTCCTTTCGCCAGCAGGTGGCGCTGTGAGTACTAGTGAAAATAAGCTTGTAGACATCCTCAGGCCGTGAGTGGTATCAAGCATGAGAAGTTTGGGACCGTTTGGAAGAAGTGCAGCTGAGTTACATCAGCTTTTTTCACGAGGAATCACATAAAGTAATCGCCCGCTACGGCTAAACGATTCCGTCAAATGTAAAGCTTTTAATAACTTTTAATCACAACGGTCTTGACATGGTGCGAGCAAATTTTAAAGTGGATCTGATGAAGTCCCTAGGAGGAGTTCGTTAAAGTATAGCGACTAGAAATAGGCCGAAATCGATGGAAAAATGACACATAAATCAAAATTCCTGACTTCCGGTCGGGTTTAGAGCATGGTTCTAAGAGACTTATATTTAAGTCTCCATAGGATACATGTGCTTACCAACTTTCATACATGTAGCTCAAACGTAGCACTGGGGCTGCTCTTTCGAAATATTGTAGGGGGCGCTATAGAGGCAATTTAAAACGGCCAAGACAAAAAACCACATACACTATGTCTTCCTGTGACCTACGACACATGTACAAAGTTTCATGAGTTTTTGAGCATCCCAACACACTCAACCATCAGCTTCCTGTTTCATGGCGAACGATGCGTCGCCACGGCAACACCGTTCAACGAAAGCGCACAATATTCATGATCATGCATCATCAATGTCTTAAGGCTATCCTTACTAAATTTGAGACTCATCAGGTCATCAGGCTAGGAGGAATTAAGAAAGGTATAAAATATGACATTTCCTTTCGCCAGTAGGTGGCGCTATGAGGTATTGAATTTTTTTCAATTGAAATATGTTCAAGCTTGATGTAGCATCATGCAAAAGAAGTTTTGTGCGGATTGCATAATGTACCTTGGAGTTATAAGAACTTATAAGAATTGATTTTTTCCAAAACAGTGAGGCAAAATGGCCGCCACGCCACGTCAAGGTTCTTCGATCAAAGCGCGAGATTTTGATAACTTTTAATCACAAAGGTCTTAAGAACATCCTGACCAAAGGAGAAGTTGATCGCATAAATTCTCTAGGAGGAGTTCGTTCAAATGCGAAGGCTGAAATTGGCGAAAAGTGGCAAAAATGCCAATTTCGCGGGTCTACTGTAGCGCCCCCTAGTGGTTGAATGAAAAACAATTCTCAGGGTATGTTCCAGCATGCGATATGCACATATGCTGCAAGTTTTGGAATTTTCGGACAAACGGTTGAGAAGTTATGTGTATTGATATTAAGCCACGCCCCTAAGAAGTTTATTGGTCCATATCTTCTAAACGGTAAGAGGTATCAAAAAGCTTTTAATAACTTTCGATGACGTAGCTCTAATAATGATCCACAAGAAATTTGGTAGTAATCGGACCCAGCATCTAGGAGGAGATAGAAAAAATGGGTTTTACACTAAATCCAAAATGGCGGAAAATCGAAGTAGGCGGAGCTTAGGGGTCTGAGAGGCTTTTTTGTAGATCTAGCGGAGACGGACATGTGGGTCAAATTTCTAGTAAATCGGACTAACTGGCCGAGGGGCGTCGCCGGGGCGATTTGTAGGGGGCGCTAGAGAGCCATTTTTTTACACAGAAAGACGCATCCATTTCAAACTCTAAGTTCGCGCAGACCTGACAAGTCCCCCAAATCTGGTGAGTTTTGGAGTATGGCAAGTCCCCCCCAAGCAGTCCCAAAGACGCAAAAGATAAATAATAAATTAAAGCTGCGAGCAGCGATGAACGGGCCCTCGCCACGCGCGGGTCGGCGTGCCGGCGGGACTCTGGCCTGCGCGTCCGCGAGCGAGACGTGTTTAATCCCGCGTGGACCGCCTGGTGCCGGAATTGACGCTTTGCAAACAGTCCGACGCTTCCTGCGTCCTCTGCCTGGCGCTACAGAACGAGTGCGTCGTGTTGCTCTGTGTCAAGCGTGAACCGCGTAGTGTAAATGGGATGCAGTTTGTCAGAAAACGCAGATTTCCTTTCGCCAGCAGGTGGCGCTGTGAGTACTAGTGAAAATAAGCTTGTAGACATCATCAGGCCGTGAGTGTTATCAAGCATGAGAAGTTTGGGACCGTTTGGAAGAAGTGTAGCTGAGTTACATCAGCTTTTTTCACGAGGAATCACATAAAGTAATCGGCCGCTACGGCTAAACGATTCCGTCAAAGGTAAAGCTTTTAATAACTTTTAATCACAACGGTCTTGACATGGTGCGAGCAAATTTTAAAGTGGATCTGATGAAGTCCCTAGGAGGAGTTCGTTAAAGTATAGCGACAAGAAATAGGCCGAAATCGATGGAAAAATGACACATCAATCAAAATACCCGACTTCCGGTCGGGTTTAGAGCATGGTTCCAAGAGACTTATATTTAAGTCTCCATAGGATACATGTGCCTACCAACTTTCATACATGTAGCTCAAACGTAGCGCCGGGGCTGCTCTTTCGAAATATTGTAGGGGGCGCTATAGAGGCAATTTAAAACGGACAAGCCAAAAAAACATATACACTATGTCTTCCTGTGACCTACGACAAATGTACAAAGTTTCATGAGTTTTTGAGCATCCCAACACACTCAACCATCAGCTTCCTGTTTCATGGCGAACGATGCGTCGCCACGGCAACACCGTTCAACGAAAGCGCACAATATTCATGATCATGCATCATCAATGTCTTAAGGCTATCCTTACTAAATTTGAGACTCATCAGGTCATCAGGCTAGGAGGAATTAAGAAAGGTATAAAATATGACATTTCCTTTAGCCAGTAGGTGGCGCTATGAGTTATTGAATTTTTTTCAATTGAAATATGTTCAAGCTTGATATAGCATCATGCAAAAGAAGTTTTGTGCGGATTGCATAATGTACCTTGGAGTTATAAGAACTTATAAGAATTGATTTTTTCCAAAACAGTGAGGCAAAATGGCCGCCACGCCACGTCAAGGTTCTTCGATGAAAGCGCGAGATTTTGATAACTTTTAATCACAAAGGTCTTAAGAACATCCTAACCAAAGGAGAAGTTGATCGCATGAATTCTCTAGGAGGAGTTCGTTCAAATGCGAAGGCTGAAATTGGCGAAAAGTGGCAAAAATGCCAACTTCGCGGGTCTACTGTAGCGCCCCCTAGTGGTTGAATGAAAAACAATTCTCAGGGTATGTTACAGCATGCGATGTGCACATATGCTGCAAGTTTTGGAATTTTAGGACCAACGGTTGAGACGTTATGTGTATTGATATTAAGCCACGCCCCTAAGAAGTTTATTGGTCCATATCTTGTAAACGCTAAGAGGTATCAAAAAGCTTTTAATAACTTTTGATGACATAGCTCTAATAATGATCCAGAACAAATTTGGTAGTAATCGGACCCAGCATCTAGGAGGAGATAGAAAAAATGGGTTTTACACTAAATTCAAAATGGCGGAAAATCTAAGTAGGCGGAGCTTAGGGGTCTGAGAGGCTTTTATTTAGATCTAGCGGATTGGGACATGTGGGTCAAATTTCAAGTAAATCGGACATACTGGCCGAGGGGCGTGGCCGGTCCGACTTGTAGGGGGCGCTAGAGAGCCATTTTTTTACACACACATATGCAAATTAGGCTAGCAGACTTTCTACCTCAGATCTCACAGGGGTGCAAAAATGGTGAGTTTTCATAAATTCCAAGTACCCCTACAAGCTCCCTCCCCAGAAAAATTAATATCATGAATAATTAAAGCTGCGAGCAGCGATGAACGGGCCCTCGCCATGCGCGTGTCGGCGTGCCGGCGGGACTCCGGCCTGCGCGTCCGCGAGCGAGACGTGTTTAATCCCGCGTGGACCGCCTGGTGCCGGAATTGACGCTTTGCAAACAGTCCGACGCTTCCTGCGTCCTCTGCCTGGCGCTACAGAACGCGTGCGTCGTGTTGCTCTGTGTCAAGCGTGAACCGCGTAGTGTAAAAGTCACGTGAATCGGATGCAGTTTGTCAGAAAACGCAGATTTCCTTTCGCCAGCAGGTGGCGCTGTGAGTACTAGTGAAAATAAGCTTGTAGACATCCTCGGGCCGTGAGTGTTATCAAGCATGAGAAGTTTGGGACCGTTTGGAAGAAGTGCAGCTGAGTTACATCAGCTTATTTCACGAGGAATCACATAAAGTAATCGCCCGCTACGGCTAAACGATTCCGTCAAATGTAAAGCTTTTAATAACTTTTAATCACAACGGTCTTGACATGGTGCGAGCAAATTTTAAAGTGGATCTGATGAAGTCCCTAGGAGGAGTTCGTTAAAGTATAGCGACAAGAAATAGGCCGAAATCGATGGAAAAATGACACATCAATCAAAATACCCGACTTCCGGTCGGGTTTAGAGCATGGTTCCAAGAGACTTATATTTAAGTCTCCATAGGAGACATGTGCTTACCAACTTTCATACATGTAGCTCAAACGTAGCACTGGGGCTGCTCTTTCGAAATATTGTAGGGGGCGCTATAGAGGCAATTTAAAACGGCCAAGCCAAAAAACCACATACACTATGTCTTCCTGTGACCTACGACACATGTACAAAGTTTCATGAGTTTTTGAGCATCCCAACACACTCAACCATCAGCTTCCTGTTTCATGGGGAACGATGCGTCGCCACGGCAACACCGTTCAACGAAAGCGCACAATATTCATGATCATGCATCATCAATGTCTTAAGGCTATCCTTACTAAATTTGAGACTCATCAGGTCATCAGGCTAGGAGGAATTAAGAAAGGTATAAAATATGACATTTCCTTTAGCCAGTAGGTGGCGCTATGAGTTATTGAATTTTTTTCAATTGCAATATGTTCAAGCTGGAATGATTATCATGCATAAGAAATTTTGTGCGGATTGCATAATGTACCTTGGAGTTATAACAACTTATACGAATTAGTTTTTTCAAAAACAGTGAGGCAAAATGGCCGCCACGCCACGTCAAGGTTCTTCGATGAAAGCGCGAGATTTTCATAACTCATAATCACAAAGGTCTTAAGAGCATCCTGACCAAAGGAGAAATTGATCGCATAAAATCTGTAGGAGGAAATCGTCTTTGTACGAAGGCTGAAAATGCAAAAAGTGACAAAAATCACAACTTCGCGGGTTTACTGTAGCGCCCCCTAGTGGTCGAATGAAAAACAATTCTCAGGGTATGTTCCAGCATGCGATGTGCACATATGCTGCAAGTTTTGGAATTTTAGGACAAACGGTTGAGAAGTTATGTGTATTGATATTAAGCCACGCCCCTAAGAAGTTTATTGGTCCATATCTTGTAAACGGTAAGAGGTATCAAAAAGCTTTTAATAACTTTTGATGACGTAGCTCTAGTAATGATCCACAACAAATTTGGTAGTAATCGGACCCAGCATCTAGGAGGAGATAGAAAAAATGGGTTTTACACTAAATTCAAAATGGCGGAAAATCTAAGTAGGCGGAGCTTAGGGGTCTGAGAGGCTTTTTTGTAGCTCTATCTCAAGTGGACATGGGTGTGGATTTTCAAGTCAATCGGACATACTGGGCGAGGGGCGTCACTGTAGGGGGCGCTAGAGAGCCATTTTTTTTACACACAAATGTGCAAATTTGGGCAGCAGAGTATTTACGCGAGCTCTGACAGGTGTCCAACTTTGGTGAGTTTTCATGCATGGCAAGTACCCCTACGAGGTCCATCCCCACAAAAAGAAGAATCATAATTAAAGCTGCGAGCAGCGATGAACGGGCCCTCGCTACGCGCGCGTCGGCGTGCCGGCGGGACTCCGGCCTGCGCGTCCGCGAGCGAGACGTGTTTAATCCCGCGTGGACCGCCTGGTGCCGGAAATGACGCTTTGCAAACAGTCCGACGCTTCCTGCGTCCTCTGCCTGGCGCTACAGAACGCGTGCGTCGTGTTGCTCTGTGTCAAGCGTGAACCGCGTAGTGTAAATGGGATGCAGTTTGTCAGAAAACGCAGATTTCCTTTCGCCAGCAGGTGGCGCTGTGAGTACTAGTGAAAATAAGCTTGTAGACATCCTCGGGCCGTGAGTGTTATCAAGCATGAGAAGTTTGGGACCGTTTGGAAGAAGTGCAGCTGAGTTACATCAGCTTTTTTCACGAGGAATCACATAAAGTAATGTCCCGCTACGGCTAAACGATTCCGTCAAATGTAAAGCTTTTAATAACTTTTAATCACAACGGTCTTGACATGGTGCGAGCAAATTTTAAAGTGGATCTGATGAAGTCCCTAGGAGGAGTTCGTTAAAGTATAGCGACAAGAAATAGGCCGAAATCGATGGAAAAATGACACATCAATCAAAATACCCGACTTCCGGTCGGGTTTAGAGCATGGTTCCAAGAGACTTATATTTAAGTCTCCATAGGATACATGTGCGTACCAACTTTCATACATGTAGCTCAAACGTAGCGCCGGGGCTGCTCTTTCGAAATATTGTAGGGGGCGCTATAGAGGCAATTTAAAACGGACAAGCCAAAAAAACATATACACTATGTCTTCCTGTGACCTACGACACATGTACAAAGTTTCATGAGTTTTTGAGCATCCCAACACACTCAACCATCAGCTTCCTGTTTCATGGCGAACGATGCGTCGCCACGGCAACACCGTTCAACGAAAGCGCACAATATTCATGATCATGCATCATCAATGTCTTAAGGCTATCCTTACCAAATTTGAGACTCATCAGGTCATCAGGCTAGGAGCAATTAAGAAAGGTATAAAATATGACATTTCCTTTAGCCAGTAGGTGGCGCTATGAGTTATTGAATTTTTTTCAATTGAAATATGTTCAAGCTTGAATGATTATCATGCATATGAAGTTTTGTGCGGATAGCATAATGTACCTTGGAGTTATAACAACTTATACGAATTCGTTTTTTCAAAAACAGTGAGGCAAAATGGCCGCCACGCCACGTCAAGGTTCTTCGATGAAAGCGCGAGATTTTCATAACTCATAATCACAAAGGTCTTAAGAGCATCCTGACCAAAGGAGAAATTGATCGCATAAAATCTGTAGGAGGAAATCGTCTTAGTACGAAGGCTGAAAATGCAAAAAGTGACAAAAATCACAACTTCGCGGGTTTACTGTAGCGCCCCCTAGTGGTTGAATGCAAAACAATTCTCAGGGTATGTTCCAGCATGCGATGTGCACATATGCTGCAAGTTTTGGAATGTTAGGACAAACGGTTGAGAAGTTATGTGTATTGAGATTAGGCCACGCCCCTAAGAAGTTTATTGGTCCATATCTTGTAAACGCTAAGAGGTATCAAAAAGCTTTTAATAACTTTTGATGAGGTAGCTCTAATAATGATCCAGAACAAATTTCGTAGTAATCGGACCCAGCATCTAGGAGGAGATAGAAAAAATGGGTTTTACACTAAATTCAAAATGGCGGAAAATCTAAGTAGGCGGAGCTTAGGGGTCTGAGAGGCTTTTATTTAGATCTAGCGGATTGGGACATGTGGGTCAAATTTCAAGTAAATCGGAGATACTGGCCGAGGGGCGTCGCCGTGGCGATTTGTAGGGGGCGCTAGAGAGCCATTTTTTTTCACAGAAAGATGCATCCATTGTCAGATGGCTATTTTCACCAAGCCTGACAAGTCCCCAAAATTTGGTGAGTTTTGGAGTACAGCAAGTCCCCCCCAAGCAGTCCCAAAGCTTAAAAAGATAAATAATAAATTAAAGCTGCGAGCAGCGATGAACGGGCCCTCGCTACGTGCGCGTCGGCGTGCCGGCGGGACTCTGGCCTGCGCGTCCGCGAGCGAGACGTGTTTAATCCCGCGTGGACCGCCTGGTGCCGGAATTGACGCTTTGCAAACAGTCCGACGCTTCCTGCGTCCTCTGCCTGGCGCTACGGAACGCGTGCGTCGTGTTGCTCTGTGTCA
Organism: Ophthalmolycus amberensis; assembly: GCA_024529925.1. Taxonomy (NCBI): domain Eukaryota; kingdom Metazoa; phylum Chordata; class Actinopteri; order Perciformes; family Zoarcidae; genus Ophthalmolycus; species Ophthalmolycus amberensis. The sequence continues at coordinate 129,964 of JAFEUB010000371.1, forward strand.
AGCGTGAACCGCGTAGTGTAAATGGGATGCAGTTTGTCAGAAAACGCAGATTTCCTTTCGCCAGCAGGTGGCGCTGTGAGTACTAGTGAAAATAAGCTTGTAGACATCCTCAGGCCGTGAGTGTTATCAAGCATGAGAAGTTTGGGACCGTTTGGAAGAAGTGCAGCTGAGTTACATCAGCTTTTTTCACGAGGAATCACATAAAGTAATCGCCCGCTACGGCTAAACGATTCCGTCAAATGTAAAGCTTTTAATAACTTTTAATCACAACGGTCTTGACATGGTACGAGCAAAATTAAAAGTGGATCTGATGAAGTCCCTAGGAGGAGTTCGTTAAAGTATAGCGACAAGAAATAGGCCGAAATCGATGGAAAAATGACACATAAATCAAAATTGCCGACTTTCGGTCGGGTTTAGAGCATGGTTCCAAGAGACTTATATTTAAGTCTCCATAGGATACATGTGCTTACCAACTTTCATACATGTAGCTCAAACGTAGCGCCGGGGCTGCTCTTTCAAAATATTGTAGGGGGCGCTATAGAGGCAATTTAAAACGGACAAGCCAAAAAAACATATACACTATGTCTTCCTGTGACCTACGACACATGTACAAAGTTTCATGAGTTTTTGAGCATCCCAACACACTCAACCATCAGCTTCCTGTTTCATGAATACGATGCATCGCCACGGCAACAGCGTTCAACGAAAGCGCACAATATTCATGATCATGCATCATCAATGTCTTAAGGCTATCCGGACCAAAACTGAGACTCATCAGGTCATCAGGCTAGGAGGTATAAAGAAAAGTATAAAATATGACATTTCCTTTCGCCAGTAGGTGGCGCTATGAGGTATTGAATTTTTTTCACTTGAAATATGTTCAAGCTTGAATGATTATCATGCATAAGAAGTTTTGTGCAGATTGCATAATGTACCTTGGAGTTATAAGAACTTATAAGAATTGATTTTTTCCAAAACAGTGAGGCAAAATGGCCGCCACGCCACGTCAAGGTTCTTCGATGAAAGCGCGAGATTTTGATAACTTTTAATCACAAAGGTCTTAAGAACATCCTGACCAAAGGAGAAGTTGATCGCATAAATTCTCTAGGAGGAGTTCGTTCAAATGCGAAGGCTGAAATCGGCAAAAAGTGGCAAAAATGCCAACTTCGCGGGTTTGCTGTAGCGCCCTCTAGTGGTTGAATGCAAAACAATTCTCAGGGTATGTTACAGCATGCGATGTGCACATATGCTGCAAGTTTTGGAATTTTAGGACCAACGGTTGAGAAGTTATGTGTATTGATATTAAGCCACGCCCCTAAGAAGTTTATTGGTCCATATCTTGTAAACGCTAAGAGGTATCAAAAAGCTTTTAATAACTTTTGATCAGGTAGGTCCATTAATGATCCACAACAAATTTGGTAGTAATCGGACCCAGCATCTAGGAGGAGATAGAAAAAATGGGTTTTACACTAAATCCAAAATGGCGGAAAATCTAAGTAGGCGGAGCTTAGGGGTCTGAGAGGCTTTTTTTTAGATCTAGCGGATGTGGACATGTGGGTCAAATTTCAAGTCAATCGGACATACTGGCCGAGGGGCGTCGCCGGGGCGATTTGTAGGGGGCGCTAGAGAGCCATTTTTTTACACAGAAAGACGCATCCATTTCAAACTCTAAGTTCGCGCAGACCTGACAAGTCCCCAAAATTTGGTGAGTTTTGGAGTATAGCAAGTCCCCCCCAAGCAGTCCCAAACATGACAAAAGCGAATAATAATAATAACCCTGCCAATTTCAATAGGGCCTTCGCCAGGCCGACGTTGTCGACTGCTCGGGCCCTAATAATAATACCCCGGCCAATTTCAATAGGGCCTTCGCCAGGCCGACGTTGTCGACGGCTCGGGCCCTAATAAGAATACCCCAGCCAATTTCAAGAGGGCCTTCGCCAGGCCGACGTTGTCGACGGCTCGGGCCCTAATAATAACCAAGCCAATTTCAATAGGGCCTTCGCCAGGCCGACGTTGTCGACGGCTCGGGCCCTAATAATAAACATGCCAATTTCAATAGGGCCTTCGCCAGGCCGACGTTGTCGACGGCTCGGGCCCTAATTATCATGCTAATTATCTGTTTTTAATGTTCACCCTTGAAGGAAATTAGCTGTTATCAAAGCTCCAAACTGAGCTAAGTTAGCATGCTAACTATCTGTTATTAAGCCTAAAACCTGAGCTAAGTTAGCATGCTAACTATCTGTTATTAAGCCTAAACCCTGAGCTGAATTAGCATGCTAACTATCAGTTATTCAGGCTCAAACCTGAGCTAAATTAGCATGCTAACTATCAGTTATTAAGCCTAAAACATGAGCTAAATTAGCATGCTAACTATCTGTTATTAAGCCTAAAACCTGAGCTAAATTAGCATGCTAACTATCAGTTATTAAGCCTAAAACCTGAGCTGAATTAGCATGCTAACTATCAGTTATTCAGGCTCAAACCTGAGCTAAATTAGCATGCTAACTATCAGTTATTAAGCCTAAAACATGAGCTAAATTAGCATGCTAACTATCAGTTATTAAGCCTCAAATCTGAGCTAAGTTAGCATGTTAACTATCTGTTATTAAGCCTCAAATCTGAGCTAAGTTAGCATGCTAACTATCTGTTATTAAGCCTCAAACCTGAGCTAAATTAGCATGCTAACTATCAGTTATTAAGCCTAAAACATGAGCTAAATTAGCATGCTAACTATCTGTTATTAAGCCTCAAACCTGAGCTAAGTTAGCATGCTAACTATCTGTTATTAAGCCTCAAACCTGAGCTAAGTTAGCATGCTAACTATCTGTTATTAAGCCTCAAATCTGAGCTAAGTTAGCATGCTAACTATCTGTTATTAAGCCTCAAACCTGAGCTAAGTTAGCATGCCAAATATCTGTTTATCAGGCTCAAATCTGAGCTGAACCCGAGTTGGTTTCCCTCTATCCTTTTCGTCTCCTAAAGGGCTTCCTCTCCTCCCTCACTGGCTTGACTCCTCTCTGTCCTCTGCAATCTAAGATCTATTCACTGTTGTCATTCTTCTCCTTATTTGAATGCAACTGATCCAGACGCTTTACAGCAAAGACGACAGATTCAATGTTTGGATGACACTGGGTCACAACGGGTTCCGTGTTTCCATTAAGAGCGGAGTGAAAATCACCCATTCATAGAAAATGATTCAGAAAAATATTAACAAGTTCTAAGAACATTTGCAGCTCAGTGGTTTGCGCTTAAAATGTTATCTCTCTTTTTGCTCAGTTTTTGGTCTCCACTGACTCTCAAGAGAAACATCTGCTCTGTAGCTACTAAATACTAAATGCTATGTTCACCAGCTAGTTGCCTACTTTGTCTGTCTGCTGTTTGGTAGCGTACACACACACACACACACATATATATATATATATATATATATATTGTTAAGTTCTAAGAACATTTGCAAAGACAGCTCCGTAGTTTGCCCTTGTTCTGTGTAATGAGGCAAATTACAGCCTGATTTATGCTTGAAGTATCTGCGAGGGTGACGCACCATCAGGCTGTGTGCAGCAGGTTTTTGCACACTCAACATTTTATAAATACGCAGACGTCGAAGAGCGGAGATCATGGAGAACTTTGAGAATGTTGGTTTGCCACGAGGAGAAACTTGCACAAAGTATAAAAGAATCCAAATGTTTCCTCGTCAGCTCACGTCAGTCCTTTTGGAACAGTATAACTGAGACTTACATTTCTGTAAAGTCGATCTAAAATGTTGAAATAGCTGTAGGCCTACGTAATTCTCTAATGAAAGGCCTGGGCGAACACCACCTCACTCAAACATGGAAAACATTGATCAAAAGTTAACGGAGAAAAGAAATAAAATGAAATGGATGAAGTCAATTACCTTCACCAAAGCGTTCCACAGGACTGCACAACAACAAGCAGAGAGCATGCACACAAGAGAGGACGCATAACAAAACAGGAGAAGCAGATGGAGTGACTCAAGATAACAAATATCTATGCAGTAAATAGTAAAACGGAGAATATTCAAAGAAAAACATGATTAAAATGCCTCCAACGAAAAGACCTTGACATGGTGTCTGCATCTGGAGTTCCTCTTATCTCTAACAGCTGGAGTGTTGCAGACATAAAGCTGCAGTGAGTCCTGGTGTGGACAGTGAGACCAGAGTACCTAAAGCCGTTCGGGCCGGCGTGGCGTCCTTTTTGATCCAGAAGGACACCCAGGAGAGGACCACGGTGAGGATGCAGGGGATGTAGGTCTGGATGGTGAAGTAGCCCATCCTTCTGCTCAGGTCAAAGTACACCGTCATCAATACGTAGTCCCCTGTGTGTGGAAGGAACAACCTCCAAGTGATGAACACAGAAATTATACTGAATAAAAAACAAAAACAAGCTAAATAACTACTTTGTGTCACGGCTGACATCTGTGAAGGTCCTGCATGTAGAATGAGAACAGAAGAAGTAAACACATTGTTGTACAATAACATCTGCGCTGGAGAGACGTATTAGTTAAAGAGCAGCCATTACCCTTTAAATTAGCCTTTGAATAGCTAATGCTAATCACTAGCACTACTGCTAATCACTAGCATACACATCTATCCATCCATCTTCCTCCTCTTATCCGGGGTCGGGTCGCGGTGGCAGCAGGCCGACCCCGACCTCCCTCTCCTCCGGAGAGTAGCGGCTCGACTCCGAGCTCCCTCCTGATGACCGAGCTCCTGACCCAATCTCTAAGGCTGAGCCCGGCCACCCTACGGAGGAAACTCATTTCGGCCGCTTGTAGCCGCGACCTCGTCCTTTCGGTCACGACCCAGAGTTGGTGACCATAGGTGAGGGCAGGAACGTAGACCGAGTGCTACATTGAGAGCTTTGCCTTCCGGCTCAGCTCCCTCTTCACCAAGACGGTCCGGTGCAGCGCCTGCTTTGCTGCTGCAGCCGCACCGATCCGCCTGTCGACCTCCCGCTCCATCTTACCCTCACTCATGAACAAGACCTCGAGATACTTCAACTCCTTCGCTTGAGGTCGGCACTCCGTCCCCACCTGGAGGGAGCAATCCACCGGTTTCCGGCAGAGCATCATGGCCTCAGATGTGGAGGTGCTAACTCTCATCCCCGCCGCTTCACACTCGGCTGCAAACCGCCCAGTGAATGCTGGAGGTCACGATCCGAGGAGGCCAACAGGACCACATCATCTGCAAACAGCAGAGACCCCCGAACCTGACGTTCTCCGCCCCCCGGCTGAGCCTAGATATCCTGTCCATGAAACACACGAACAGGACCGGTGACAGGGCAGCCCAGGCTCAGCATACACATATAGACTGAAAACAACAAGTCTTCAGAAGAGTTTATACTGTATTTGTTCACCAGAACAGACACTTTACAGAACTTTTACCTTCCCATCATCATAACAATAGTCAGCATCCTAGGGATTAGCATTAGCTATCAGAATTAGCAGTTAGCACATTGAAAGGTAACAGAGTTATATAAACATTCACCTCCGTACCGTTGTCATGAACGGGGATGTTAGCTTTAGAGACCAAAAGCGTTTTTGTACCAGGCTGTAAACCTTTATTTCTGCTGTAAAGTTGCTCATTTTAACATTGAGGTCTATGGGGATTGACTCGCTGCCGCAGCCTCAAGTGGACATTTGAGGAACTGCAGTTTTATTTCCAATAATTGGAGATCGCAGCTTGATTGTGACCGTGATGCTACGCTGGTGACAGAAAACGAACCGACAACAATGATTATGCAAATGTAAGGGTTTAAAAACAGATTGAATGCAGCAGAAGGAGAAAAGAAGAAATTGATTATTATTTTTGAGACTTTCTAATTCTTTTGCCAGCTCAGTGTAAACAAGGCGATGACATCATATAAGCGATGATAGGACAGCGTGTTTATTTATCTTGGATGGACTCTCTCAAGTTAAATTCACAAACTTATTATTATTATTATTATTATTATTATTATTATAAGTAGTAGAGTTCAGGCAGGGAAACCGCTTCTATTTCTCACCATATGTAATAACTTCAGACTGCCAATAAGTCACACTTTAATTTAACAAATGTAGAAAACAAAGAGGATAAATGAGTGGAGTGATTGGCTTCTGGGACCTCTTACCTGCTGTCGTCTTTATTATGTCGGTGGTGTTTCTCAGGCCCATGAAATCAAACTGGTAGAGACGCCAGGACTTCTGGTCCGTCGCCTCCACAGAGTTCTTCCTCCACCTGTAAACCATCTCGTCTCGTGGGTATCCGTCTGTAATTGCACAGAGCACATGTGTGAGTGTGACCCATGGCGCTCACATGCTGATGATGGATGTCCTGTGCAGACGGACCTCGGGCCACCCAGAGCAACATTTGTCTCCTGCAGGAGGCCGGCTGATGAAAAAGACAGTCTGGGACGACGACAGAGGCAGAAAGAAAAGCAGATTAAATGAAATCTTTTGCTTCGATAATGTACGGACTCCATCTTGATGTTCGGGCCTGAGCTTCACATGAGCCTGGGAGAGCTGCTACAACCGATCACGTGAGGCTAACGACGGGTTAATTAAATGATTCTGTTTCCGTCCGTGGTGTCGCACGAGGCCAGATCTCTCCCGTCTTTAACGGACGGATAATCGTTTTAAGAAGGAAAAGCGAACAGAATGATCCTGTTGCCTGATAGCAGTCTGATGTAACAGGCTTTCAATGAACATCAACTGTGAGGGGAGATGTTGCCCAAACTACAACCTGTTCAAACATGCTTGATTGACCAGAGTTCTCTCTGATTTGCGATCAATGATCACATTACAAATTCAGAAATACTAAGAAAATAAAAGCTTTCTGTTGGAAATAGTAAACTTTATGAATGCAACACCAGATTGGCAGAACTATGTACGACATTTACATAAAACATTATTAATGGGCTCAAGATGCATTCATGAGGCATTTACTATTTAACAATATTCATCTTGAAGGAAAACGCTTCGCTGTGTTCACCAGCTTGCTGCTGCTGTGTCCGTCTGCCATTTGGTGCTTCAACGAGCATCTGACTGTACCATTTTTATTTTTTGTTATTATTCTGATTATACCATTTTTAACTGTTATCATGTTTTGCAGGTTTTGTATGTATTACGTTTTGTCCCTTTTTGTGGACCCCAGCGGCAGCTACCGGGCAGCTACCGGGGATCCAGTTAATAAACCAAACCAAACGAGCAGCAGACCGTCTGTTCTATCGGAGCATGTTTGCTAAAGATCAGCCGCCCGGAGACCAAGTTAATGAAAGTGGGGAGACCGTAAAAAAGACGCTAAAATGCTCAGTAGAGCTGGGTGATATTTGCATTTACTCACTTGATTATTTCAATATCCCCCAGATGCATGATGGGCTTTAGAGATAAGCAAATCTGAAACCAGTGTAACGCCTGGTGACACCTTTAGGTAAGGAATTGGGTTGAATGGCTCCCAGCAGGATGTCCACAAACGTGGCCACAACAGATTCACATCCCACACTGAGCTGCTATGAAGCGACATAATGTGCACACAGTACTGCATGTGATACAGATGTGTTTCATGGAAATGTAAAAAAAGTCTCTTGTGCTTCAGTTTACTGTACTCATCTTTAGTTCTGTGGCACACGACACGAGCAGTAATCATGATACAGTAGGTATCGGGGAGAAGTCATCTCTTTGTAATTCCAAATCCTGGAGCCATGAGCAGCTTATTTCATTATATAATTCTATTATATGATAAGAAAATGGGCCCCCTGGACACACACATGGAAAAGTCCCCCCCCCCACCTCTTTTTTTAGGGTTGTGTTGCATCTCTTTGTGGTTGATTTGCATCCCTCTGTGGTCGTTTTGCATCTTTTGTGGCCGTTTTGCATCTCTCTGTGGTCAGTTTTGCATCTCTCTGTGGTCGTTTTGCATCTCTCTGTGGTCGTTTTGCATCTCTCTGTGGTCGTTTTGCATCTCTCTGTGGTCATTTTGCATCTCTTTGTGGTCATTTTGCATCTTTTGTGGCCGTTTTGCATCTCTGTGGTCGTTTTGCATCTTTTGTGGCCGTTTTGCATCTCTCTGTGGTTGTTTTGCATCTCTCTGTGGTTGTTTTGCATCTCTATGTGGTTGTTTTGCATCTCTGTGGTTGTTTTGCATCTCTCTGTGGTCGTTTTGCATCTTTTGTGGTTGTTTTGCATTTCTCTGTGGTCGTTTTTCATCTCTCTGTGGTCGTTTTGCATATCTCTGTGGTCGTTTTGCATCTCTCTGTGTTCGTTTTGCATCTTTTGTGGCCGTTTTGCATGTTTTGTGGCCGTTTTGCATCTCTCTGTGGTTGTTTTGCATCTCTCTGTGGTTGTTTTGCATCTCTCTGTGGTTGTTTTGCATCTCTGTGGTTGTTTTGCATCTCTTTGTGGTTGTTTTGCATCTCTCTGTGGTTGTTTTGCATCTCTGTGGTTGTTTTGCATCTCTCTGTGGTTGTTCTGCATCTCTCCGTGGTCGTTTTGCATCTTTTGTGGCCGTTTTGCATCTCTCCGTGGTCGTTTTGCATCTTTTGTGACCGTTTTGCATCTCTCTGTGGTTGTTTTGCATCTCTCTGTGGTTGTTTTGCATCTCTCTGTGGTTGTTTTGCATCTCTGTGGTTGTTTTGCATCTCCCTGTGGTCGTTTTGCATCTTTTGTGGCCGTTTTGCATCTCTCTGTGGTTGTGTTGCATCTCTCTGTGGTTGTTATACATCTCTCTGTGGTTGTTTTGCATCTCTCTGTGGTTGTTTTGCATCTCTGTGGTTGTTTTGCATCTCTCTGTGGTTGTTTTGCATCTCTCTGTGGTTGTTTTGCATCTCTTTGTGGTTGTTTTGCATCTCTCTGTGGTCGTTTTGCATCTCTCTGTGGTCGTTTTGCATCTTTTGTGGCCGTTTTGCATCTCTCTGTGGTTGTTTTGCATCTCTGTGGTTGTTTTGCATCTCTTTGTGGTTGTTTTGCATCTCTCTGTGGTTGTTTTGCATCTCTCTGTGGTCGTTTTGCATCTATCTGTGGTCGTTTTGCATCTCTCTGTGGTCGTTTTGCATCTCTCTGTGGTCGTTTTGCATCTCTCTGTGGTCGTTTTGCATCTCTCTGTGGTCGTTTTGCATCTCTCTGTGGTCGTTTTGCATCTCTGTGGTCGTTTTGCATCTTTTGTGGCCGTTTACCATCTCTTTGTGGTTGTTTTGCATCTCTCTGTGGTTGTTTTGCATCTCTCTGTGGTTGTTTTGCATCTCTCTGTGGTTGTTTTGCATCTCTCTGTGGTTGTTTTGCATCTCCCTGTGGTTGTTTTGCATCTCCCTGTGGTCGTTTTGCATCTTTTGTGGCTGTTTTGCATCTCTCTGTGGTTGTTTTGCATCGCTCTGTGGTTGTTTTGCATCTCTTTGTGGTTGTTTTGCATCTCCCTGTGGTTGTTTTGCATCTCTCTGTGGTTGTTTTGCATCTCTTTGTGGTTGTTTTGCATCTCTCTGTGGTCGTTTTGCATCTCTCTGTGGTTGTTTTGCATCTCTCTGTGGTTGCTTTGCATCTCTCTGGTTGTTTTGCATCTCTTTGTGGTTGTTTTGCATCTCTCTGTGTTTGTTTTGCATCTATTTGTGGTTGTTTTGCATCTCTCTGTGGTCGTTTTGCATCTCTGTGGTCGTTTTGCATCTCTCTGTGGTTGTTTTGTATCTCTTTGTGGTTGTTTTGCATCTCTCTGTGGTCGTTTTGCATCTGTCTGTGGTCGTTTTGCATCTTTTGTGGCCGTTTTGCATCTCTCTGTGGTCGTTTAGCATCTCTCTGTGGTCGTTTTGCATCTCTCTGTGGTTGTTTTGCATCTCTTTCTGGTTGTTTTGCATCTCTCTGTGGTCGTTTTGCATCTCTCTGTGGTCGTTTTGCATCTCTCTGTGGTCGTTTTGCATCTTTTGTGGCCGTTTACCATCTCTTTGTGGTTGTTTTGCATCTCTCTGTGGTTGTTTTGCATCTCTCTGTGGTTGTTTTGCATCTCTCTGTGGTTGTTTTGCATCTCTCTGTGGTTGTTTTGCATCTCCCTGTGGTTGTTTTGCATCTCCCTGTGGTCGTTTTGCATCTTTTGTGGCTGTTTTGCATCTCTCTGTGGTTGTTTTGCATCGCTCTGTGGTTGTTTTGCATCTCTTTGTGGTTGTTTTGCATCTCCCTGTGGTTGTTTTGCATCTCTCTGTGGTTGTTTTGCATCTCTTTGTGGTTGTTTTGCATCTCTCTGTGGTCGTTTTGCATCTCTCTGTGGTTGTTTTGCATCTCTCTGTGGTTGTTTTGCATCTCTCTGTGGTTGTTTTGCATCTCCCTGTGGTTGTTTTGCATCTCCCTGTGGTCGTTTTGCATCTTTTGTGGCTGTTTTGCATCTCTCTGTGGTTGTTTTGCATCTCTCTGTGGTTGTTTTGCATCTCTCTGTGGTTGTTTTGCATCTCTTTGTGGTTGTTTTGCATCTCTCTGTGGTCGTTTTGCATCTCTCTGTGGTCGTTTTGCATCTTTTGTGGCCGTTTACCATCTCTTTGTGGTTGTTTTGCATCTCTCTGTGGTTGTTTTGCATCTCTGTGGTTGTTTTGCATCTCTTTGTGGTTGTTTTGCATCTCTCTGTGGTTGTTTTGCATCTCTCTGTGGTTGTTTTGCATCTTTTGTGGCCGTTTTGCGTCCATTTGTGCTTGTTTTGTGTTTTTGCCTCTTTTTGGTCGTCTGATTGACTCCAACAATACATTTGAATGATTCCTTCATACTGAGTTTCTGATCCAGGCGTCAGTGACTGTACTCGGCAACCCGTTTAGTAATCCATCCTTGATACTAATAATATACTTAATATCACCTTCTGACTCGAGAAGGGGGGCATCGAGCGGGGCCAATCAGAGTTCAGACGGGGGGGGGGGGGGGGGGTTCCCTGCTGGTGTGTTTTAATCTCGTTGGTCATAAACTCTGAGGAGCTGTGACGTGAAACGTGAATGTTTTTGAATTGTCTTCAGTCCCTCGGCATGAACGTCCTCCACCACTACAACTACAACTACAGAACTAAAATCTATGTTTTAAACAAACACTCCTAGAAGAGCATTTGCTTGTAAGAGGCCACTGCAGGGGCGACTGTCCTCACAGAGGTCCTCAGCCAGGCGTGACAGCAGTGATGGACACTAACATCAGTTCATGTTCAGAGAGCATATTAATATAATATGCAATATAATCACCTGAAACATGGCACTCTAAAACAAATATTTTGGTTTTTCACAGCGGGTACTTCTTACTCACAGCTGGAGAAGATGAGTGGACAGGAGTGCTCGTCCATCGGGAAGTTGTGCAGCTGGAGCTGACATTCTGCGTTTATCGTCAGTCTGAAGAGAAAACAGTAGAATCAGCTCGTTTAGTACTTCAGGAAAACATTTAATGTGAAACCAAAATCACGTGAACACATTGTTCCGGCTTAGACTTTCAATTTAAAGTAATTTGTTGTTATCATTTAAAAACATAAATGGGACAAGAATGTTGGAATGAATGCATTAGTGTGATTATAATTAAAAAACAATCTCAGCCTCGAGTGGAGCAGCAGTTTATTCAACAGAAGTCATCAACGTACCACTGAGACTGTGTCTCTATGTTAACCACTGAACTACAGATGTGGTTCTAACAGTGTCTCCATGTTAACCACTGAACTACAGATGTGGTTCTAACAGTATCTCTATGTTAACCACTGAACTACAGATGTGGTTCTAACTGTGTCTCTATGTTAACCACTGAACTACAGATGTGGCTCTAACTGTGTCTCCATGTTAACCACTGAACTACAGATGTGGTTCTAACAGTGTCTCCATGTTAACCACTGAACTACAGATGTGGTTCTAACAGTATCTCTATGTTAACCACTGAACTACAGATGTGGTTCTAACTGTGTCTCCATGTTAACCACTGAACTACAGATGTGGCTCTAACTGTGTCTCTATGTTAACCACTGAACTACAGATGTGGCTCTAACAGTATCTCTATGTTAACCACTGAACTACAGATGTGGCTCTAACAGTGTCTCCATGTTAACCACTGAACTACAGATGTGGTTCTAACAGTATCTCTTTGTTAACCACTGAACTACAGATGTGGCTCTAACAGTATCTCTATGTTAACCACTGAACTACAGATGTGGTTCTAACAGTGTCTCTATGTTAACCACTGAACTACAGATGTGGTTCTAACAGTGTCTCCATGTTAACCACTGAACTACAGATGTGGTTCTAACAGTGTCTCCATGTTAACCACTGAACTACAGATGTGGTTCTAACTGTGTCTCTATGTTAACCACTGAACTACAGATGTGGTTCTAACAGTGTCTCCATGTTAACCACTGAACTACAGATGTGGTTCTAACTGTGTCTCCATGTTAACCACTGAACTACAGATGTGGTTCTAACTGTGTCTCTTTGTTAACCACTGAACTACAGATGTGGCTCTAACAGTATCTCCATGTTAACCACTGAACTACAGATGTGGTTCTAACAGTGTCTCCATGTTAACCACTGAACTACAGATGTGGTTCTAACAGTGTCTCCATGTTAACCACTGAACTACAGATGTGGCTCTAACAGTATCTCTATGTTAACCACTGAACTACAGATGTGGTTCTAACTGTGTCTCTATGTTAACCACTGAACTACAGATGTGGTTCTAACAGTGTCTCCATGTTAACCACTGAACTACAGATGTGGCTCTGACTGTGTCTCCATGTTAACCACTGAACTACAGATGTGGCTCTAACAGTATCTCTATGTTAACCACTGAACTACAGATGTGGTTCTAACAGTGTCTCCATGTTAACCACTGAACTACAGATGTGGTTCTAACAGTGTCTCCATGTTAACCACTGAACTACAGATGTGGCTCTGACTGTGTCTCCATGTTAACCACTGAACTACAGATGTGGTTCTAACTGTGTCTCTATGTTAACCACTGAACTACAGATGTGGTTCTAACAGTGTCTCCATGTTAACCACTGAACTACAGATGTGGTTCTAACTGTGTCTCCATGTTAACCACTGAACTACAGATGTGGTTCTAACTGTGTCTCCATGTTAACCACTGAACTACAGATGTGGTTCTAACAGTGTCTCCATGTTAACCACTGAACTACAGATGTGGCTCTAACAGTATCTCTATGTTAACCACTGAACTACAGATGTGGCTCTAACTGTGTCTCTGGATAATCAGAGTTAAAACAGATTCGGTCCAGTGACACGTGTTCACCAGCAGTACAGACAGGAAGCCACATAGATGCTCGGTTGTATTGATCCAAAAATGGTTTTGTTCTGGACGAGATGAAGTAAATTAGGAGATTCAATCATAAGCGTAATGAGTGGGCTCATCCGACGGGGAGCAGGAGAAGAAACGCATCTGTGCAGCGTAATGCTGGTGCGATCTTTAAACCTCACTCGTGCACGTGGGAGAGGCTTTGTATCACAACACGTCATCTCTGTTCACTGCGGCCAAGCCAATGCACGATTAATACCAAAGGACATTTCATTGTCTTCCTCTGATGCCCATCGGCGGACGTTGCTGCTCAAAGTTTGCACGCGACAGATTAGTGAGGAAGAGTGAGGAAGAGTGAGGAAGAGTGCAGCTGGTTGTAGTTAATGAGTCGACTCGCTCGACACTAGAAACACTTTCCACCAATCCAACAACTCTGACAACAGAAAGAGTTCAGAGTGAGCTAACGTCCACATGTTCAACCAGCCACGCGTCAGCAGTTCTACACTTCCTGCTCCTCTTCTGAAGTCAGTGTGTTTTCTGTGTTTCTGGTCAGATGTCTGAGATGAAGTCTGTGTCTAACTCAGGAGGAGATTTGAAGGTTTAGTTCTGAGCAGTGACTGTAGAACAAGAGGACGTAGTCGTCGTGACGTCTTGTTGGTTTGTGGACGTTTTGAAGCCTCAAGTTCGGCGATTTCGTCGTCGCCATCTTGGATTACAGCCGTCGCCATTTTGCCATTTTGCAACCAGTGAACAGGACGTGACCATATATGGACTGAGGAGTGACGTAGAGACGCCGTACACGTCTCTGGTGTCGACCTGTCAATCAGCGTGTAGCCCCGCCCTAAAGCATCCCCTGCTTTATGGTCTGTGTGACTCTAAATGGACCATAATGTACTAAATGAACATCATGCTGTATTGAAGAAGACTTGAAACTAGAGATTGAGACATAAACTCATGTTTACAATGTTTACTGAGGTAATAAATCAAGAGAGAAGTAGAGTCATTTTCTCATAGACTTCTATGAAGATCCATAAACGTTTCTTTGACACAGAGATTGATTTATGCATTAAATTCTGAATAAAATGGAAGAATCCCGTTGGCTTGTTTGTGGAGGAAAGCAGTGATGATGACTTCCTGTTGGACCACAGAGATACGTTCGTCACTGCAGGTCTTTATAAAACACAGACAATAAAGACGGTGCCATGAAGGTGGAGGGCGGTCTGCAGAAGCGTATTACTGAAGGAGCAGTTTATATTCATGTGGAGTGCTCTGATTACAGAGAGAGCTTTGGGGCAGGAGGCGGCTGCCTGAGTGAAGTGGTCGTAGAGCTCAAGCAGCCTATTTGCACTTAGCTGGTGATGACGGCAGCTACTCGCTTTTGCGGGTCATGAACGCAGCATATCCTGTCTGGATATTCAGAGTCAGCTTTCATTCTAAAGGAATCACCTTCAGATATTCAGATAGGATATGTTATATGATATGATTCAGCTTTTAGGAGCGTTCTGTGGGCGGGACTTCAATACACTCCGTCTCTATATTCATGCCTTTAGAACCTCCTGCAGTTTATGAAGCTACTAGTTAGCATTATTCAAGAACTTTCCCAGACTATTGCCCCCATATAATACACTCCAGTAACACGGAGCATTCTCACTCATGCAGTTTGATGTTAGACATGCAAAGAGGCACTCGTGCATGAATGAGCCACTGGATTATAATGTTCTCACTTGTGTTGCAGGACAAGAACTCTGCATGAGCTCCGTGTTGCGTGAAGCGCGCTCACCTGAGAGTGTAAAGTATCTTCCCGTCGTTCCATAGCCGGAGCAGCTGGTTGGGCACCGTGATCCAGTGGGAATCTGCGTTCTTGGAGTTCCTGAAGATGGTGTCCGGCAGCCAGATGAGTCCGACCATGTTGCTGTTCAGAGTCAGCCTCTTCATGCTGCCGTTGTACCGGAGACGGCTGTCCATCCACGTCTGGGCAAAGATGATGTCGATCTGGTATTCCTGAAAGAGACCGAAGCAGAAGACATGGAAGTGGTTTCAATGCATCTGATCATCACGAACGCTGTGTGCGGAGCTCCGCCTGCTCCTCAGAGGACTGATGTCTCTCAGCTGAAGGAGGACGAGGTGAGAAGCTTCTCTGAGCGCCATCTTTCTCCAGGCTCGCAGAATCAGAGATCTCTCTCAATCTCTTCTTCAACACATTCTACAGATCTCGGTGCTTTTCTGTTTTATTTGTATTTATTGATTTTACTAAATTATTTTACTACATTTGTTAAATCTAATTTAATTTATTTCTTAGTTCATTTTATCGTATCGACGTGTCACTGAGCTTCCTGTTATTCTTATTATGATCCTGCTTTTGCTGCTTTGTCTGTCAAAACTCTTTGTAAACTCTGTTTATAAATAAAGTATTATGATTATTATGATTATTATGATTATTAGCTATTAGTTGCCCGACAGTGAGCTCAGACCTCTGGGGCCTCTCAGGGTTTATTGAACAGAAATCTCTCCACGTGTCTTCAAATGCTTCATGTCCATAACATCTGGAAGCTGAAATGTTGTGGAAGTAAAACATAGTGATTGATACAACTTTTTGAAATTGTGTAAATAAATCGGACCTTTTTTTAAACAAACATCACACTGAATGAACTCACAGACACACATTGATCCAGAGGATTTATAAAAGAACACAAACACCATATCTCTTAACCTCCACAAGTTATTTCATCCGTGCACATTTATTGTTTCTGAGATTTTCTCATTTTATTTGATAGTTATGAAGCAAAGACAGACGTTTTATATTTCTGTCTTTGATAGAATTAATAGAGTAAAAATACAAAGTAATACGTGTATAAGAAGTAAAACTGACACTTACTGCAAAATAGAACAGCAACACGAGTCAAATATTTACAGTAAGAATGTCTAAAAGAGAGAAAATTAAATTACAACAAAAGATTAGAAACAGGAGTAAAAATGAAATCATTTAACGAACAGCTATGATATACACGTAGCAAGACGCTCTGTGAAACACCATTCCTGCTTCTACATCAGCTGCTCTCTACTTTCTAACCGCACTGATGAGACAGTAGTCTCCTACAGTAACGTTAGTACTTTTAAACCAAACCATGAGCTTTATGTCCTAAAACTAACCAAGTACTTTTGTGGCATTTTTGTTTTGTTTAAATGTATTAACCCGTTTCCAAAATGTTTTAAACTGTCAGCAAAAGAGAAAATAAGTTATTATTTATTAGTCGTCTGGGAACATAATTCTATAGGAGACCGAGTTGTAAACCACTAAACCTCCTCTGCTGCAGAATAAAAGGGTTTAATGTCTTTTAAATAAACTGTCTATTTATTGTCCAGTTAGCTGCCGAAACTAACTGAATCACCTGAATATGAGAAATAATGTCATTTCAGGACACTTACCTCCTGCAGGATGTCTTACCCAGAGACAGGACAGGTCCCTTATCGTTTATTCACTTCTAGTGATGGGAAGTTCGGCTCTTTTCTGAGAGCTGGCTCTTTTGACTCGGCTCCCAAAGAAGAGCCGGCTCTTTCGACTCCCGAACGGCTCTTTATTTAGGATCTTTTGTAGCCTATATTTTACCTTAACTTTGGAAAAAAAATCATGGTTTATGTGTTGAAAACCCTTTTGCTTTCAGTGTTTTTATGAGAGACCTTATAATTGCCTAATTCTGTGCATTTATTCTGTGACAAAACCACTCTTACATTTGTTTATTTCAATTAAGTGTCTGTCGGTGAACTCGAAGCAGTCCAGAAGGCAAGATGTCATCTTGTAATCTTCAATAAAGTGGCAAGTGACAGACATGAAAGAGCAGGTTGTTCTGGAGGTCCAGCAGTCAGTTGTCAGGCAAACTGATGGAGCTTTTTTCACCCTTTCTTGCCATAATGCTCGTTCTGTGTCATATAGTTTTGGGATCATTGTTTGGGAAAGTGTTTTTCTACTGGGTAGAGTGTATGTGGGATTTAGGGCTTTGACAAAGTTTTTCATTCCTTTGTCCTCCACAATGGAAAAGGGTTGAAAATCAGAAGCTACCATTTTAGCCAACTCATCATCAATACTGTGCTGTTTGGCTGGG
This sequence comes from Ophthalmolycus amberensis, assembly GCA_024529925.1. NCBI lineage: Eukaryota > Metazoa > Chordata > Actinopteri > Perciformes > Zoarcidae > Ophthalmolycus > Ophthalmolycus amberensis. The sequence goes on from JAFEUB010000371.1 coordinate 147,295, forward strand.
GTCATCAGTTTAGGTAAAAACTGACTTATTTTGCTTTGAGTTGCAGTAGGAGAGGTTCTACTTGCACGCATGGGGATGGCAGTAGACGTTACAGCAGCTGTTGTTCTGGTATGAGACACACCAGGATCAGTAGATGGTGAGCTGGCTTGCCCTCTCTCCTCTAACTGCACTGTAGGATGGACAGTTCTGGTATGTCTATGCAGGTTTGTGGTGGAACCTGCTCTTATAGTGACCTTCGTTTTGCAGTGAAGGCACTCTGCTTTGTTGTTCCCAATATCTTTAAACTGCAGCCAGATGCTGCTTCGCTTTCTAGTGTCACTCATAGTTAAACTACACGACAATGCAAGACGCACACACGCTCCTCAGTCCTCACCGCTCTGTCTCTCTCTTCACTTGCAGTGGAGTCAAGTGGTGTGTCTGCCCCGCCCCCTCTCTGTTTACACATCCTTAATTCTCACGTGAATGCCGCATGCTGGTCGCCATGCTGGCCAATCATAACAGACCTCTGTCGTAACCAGAGCTGGGACTGAGCACTGAAAGTGAAACCTAAGCAGCGAATGGGCAAAAAACTGGGAGCCGGCTCTCACTCGATGCGAGCCGGCTCTTCTGATTCACTACAAAGAGCCGGCTCTCACTCGATGCGAGCCGGCTCTTCTGATTCACTACAAAGAGCCGGCTCTCAGAGCCGATGCTTGTGCGCATGACCCATCACTATTCACTTCTGTTATGTACGTTATTCATCCAGCCGGCACAGAGACTCTGCGGTCTTTGGTGTGTTGCTAAGTGTAGCTGAGTTATGTTAGCATGGTTAGCACATGTGCTTATAGCATGCTAGCATTCTAACAAAAGTAATTCCAGTCATGTCATCGTTCACATTCATGATTAAATACTCAGTTAATTTATTGGTTAAAAATGACTTAAAGTAACCAACATGTTGGTGAACGAACGCCCGTCAATATCACCTGCTGGTTATTGGTCCAAACCAGCAAACAGGAAGTAAGGGCTCCAAATGGGATTTATAGTAGGGGACTCGGACTGTACCATGTTAAGAGAATACAGAGGGGGGGTTTCATTGTACCAGAGAAATATTTTTAAGTACCATAAACAATCTATGTTGATAATATGATCGTGTTACAGAAATTATTAGAAATTGTTTTGGTGTTTTTACATATAATCTTATTTTATTGTCTTTTAAGCCTCAAGTTCAGCGTTTTGTCCGTCGCCATCTTGTTTTTTGCAACCAGTGAACAGGAAGTGACCATATCTGGACTGAGGAGGAGTGACGTAGAGACACCTGTATACGTCTCTGGTAGAGACCTGTCAATCACTGTGTAGCCCCGCCCTAAAGCATCCCCTGCTTTATGGTCTGTGTGACTCTAAATGGAGCCATAATGTACTAAATGAACATCATGCTGTATTGAAGAAGACTTGAAACTAGAGATTGAGACCATAAACTCATGTTTACAATGTTTACTGAGGTAATAAATCAAGAGAGAAGTAGAGTCATTTTCTCATAGACTTCTGTACAACCAGAGGAGTCGCCCCCTGGTGGACACTAGAGAGAATGCAGCTTTAACACACTGAAGCTTCGGCTTCACTTTAAAGAATCAGAAGTTGCCGCCTGGTCCAGTCAAAAGATCCCTTCAGGCCTCCGTCCAAAGCCAACGTTAGGCTGTAAAGGAACTCCACCACGGTCACATGACTCCACGTCTCCTCCACTAAGCTAAAGGAGGACGAGTGTTAGTGAGGACGTTTAGTCGTCTCATTCACTCTTTCTACCGACTCATTTAACACATTGACTTCAAGAAGAGGGAACAGGAAGTGAAAAGATGCTGACTCATGTCTGGTTATAGGACTCATTCCTGCAGCTCTGTGACAGTCGGAGCATCTGATTTATTGATTGGTTTGTGATCAGAATTTCAACAAAAAATTGCTTCTAAAATGAATTGCTTCTTCTAGCTTTAGCCACGGGCCTAAAGCCAAACGTTACTTCTTTAAAGACTTATTTGTTTTCTCTTCAGCGTTATGAAACGTGCGTTTCGGGTTCCCTCCTGTTGAACCGTCCGTTGACGAGCTGCTGTGTGGAAAGTGAAACACTTCAATTCAATCGTTCATCGTTCTCTGCTGTCTGTTGGGTCACGCTGAGCAGACTCAGTCTTATAATGGAAATATTTCCCCATCACATTTTTAAATCATGCGGACAAATGGGGATAATTCTCATTATTGAAACTCTGCACATGGTCTTAATGTCGACTCTGACGTGTGGGGAATTATTCCGCCAGTTTACTCGATGTTCAAAACGACCAGAATACAAATTGGACCGCGGCCGGCGCTGACCAACGGCTCGGGATGGAAAACAAACAGACACCACGATGACATCACAGCTGCAGTGATGCAGCTTTTAATCTGAGTGGAAACAGAGCGGCTCATTCTGACCTTCCTGTCCCCGCATGCAAATATTATTCATGATTATTGAGGATTCTATAGATGAACCTGCTGATCTGGGGAGGATATCACCAATCATCATATTCTGTATCTGCATCGGTCGTGAAATACTATCACTAATGCTTACCCTACATGGAATTATGATTTAATAACTAATAACTTAATTTTGCATTAAAGCCACTGTGAGGAACCTTTACCTGAATCTGAACCAGTCTCAGTGTAGTCCTGATCCTCTATATGAACCAGTCTCAGTGTAGTCCTGATCCTCTATATGAACCAGTCTCAGTGTAGTCCTGATCCTCTATATGAACCAGTCTCAGTGTAGTCCTGATCCTCTTTATGAACCAGTCTCAGTGTAGTCCTGATCCTCTATATGAACCAGTCTCAGTGTAGTCCTGATCCTCTATCAGACCTCCATCAGTACAGAGACCATCAGAGAGAAGATGGTCTGTTTCTATAGAGTTATTCTTGATGCTCGTCATCGGAGCCACCGGGTCGGATTCTGGTGAAACCAGATGAACTCATGCAGGTTCACCAGAACCTCCTTCAGCTCAGACTCCAGCAGAGACCGGTCCACCGTGGACAGACCCAGATCCTCCAGCAGAGACCGGTCCACCGTGGACAGACCCAGATCCACCAACAGAGACCGGTCCACCGTGGACAGACCCAGATCCTCCAGCAGAGACCGGTCCACCGTGGACAGACCCAGATCCTCCAGCAGAGACCGGTCCACCGTGGACAGATCCAGATCCTCCAGCAGAGACCGGTCCACCGTGGACAGACCCAGATCCTCCAGCAGAGACCGGTCCACCGTGGGCAGACCCAGATCCTCCAACAGAGACCAGTCCACCGTGGACAGACCCAGATCCTCCAGCAGAGACCGGTCCACCGTGGACAGACCCAGATCCTCCAGCAGAGACCGGTCCACCGTGGACAGACCCAGATCCTCCAACAGAGACCGGTCCACCGTGGACAGACCCAGATCCTCCAGCAGAGACCGGTCCACCGTGGACAGACCCAGATCCTCCAGCAGAGACCGGTCCACCGTGGACAGACCCAGATCCTCCAGCAGAGACCGGTCCACCGTGGACAGACCCATCAGGAGCTACGGAGGGAGGAGGAGAGCTCAGCTCCCGGCAGCAGCAGCAGCGTCTCCTCCTCCTCCTCTTCCTCCTCTTCCTCCTCCTCCTCCTCCTCCTCCTCCTCCTCCTCCAGGAGCAGAGCTTCTCCTCTCTGCTGGAGACCCAGGACGTTACTGGACCCGCTGGAGGGAAGGGAGGCACGGGAGAACCAGAACCAGGACTGAGAGGAGCAGACTGTCAGACCTGCTGCAGTAACATGAGAGGTGTTCTAAAGAGACTCTGGTGCTCAGAGACACTACAGCTTTAGACCACAGGGACCAACAGAACCAAGAGAACTTAAAGTTCATTGAAATGACTAAGTAAAAAACGTATTAAATGTTCACATCTTTTTTGGGTGGGTTGATGAATAAGATGTTGAACAAAAACTACTTTTTACTTTATTTTCCTGTATTCACGTGTTTTTCTACAGTAGATTTTGTAGTTTCAGCATTTGTGACATCACTGTGAACTCAAGGACTATTTTACTGAGCAGAGAAGAACCGAACTTCTTTCTTATCATTCATCGATTATCATTCCTTTATCTTCCTGCTTGTCTCGCTGCAGTTCAAGGTACAAATAACACATTAAAGAGTGAGGACGTTCACATTTCAACATCCTAACCAAATACACTTCTTCTTATTCTGGTGTATTAAAGCAAAGTAAGCCCAGCACTGGTCACTGCACCAGATACTGTAAACTAGGACAAAGCATACGTCATAAGTGTGAAGCTGGCCCTTTATGATTATGCAGCAAAAGGCCTCCAGTACATCCTGTCTCTGCCATGAGACGTCCTGTCTCTTTGTTGGCTGCAGGTCTCTCCTCGTGTCCTCATTAACCCAAGGCCGCTGGGAACGAGGAGACAAACTGTCATCGTCCACCTGCTGTGTGTTACTGTGTGTTACTGTGACTGTGTGTGACTGTGTGTGACTGGACTGTGTGTGACTGTTACTGTGTGACTGTGTGTTACTGTGTGTTACTGTGTGTGACTGTGTGTGACTGTGTGACTGTGACTGTGTGTTACTGTGACTGTGTGTGACTGTGTGTGACTGTGTGTGACTGTGACTGTGTGTTACTGTGTGACTGTGACTGTGTGTTACTGTGACTGTGTGTTACTGTGTGTTACTGTGTGACTGTGTGTTACTGTGTGTTACTGTGTGACTGTGTGTTACTGTGACTGTGTGTTACTGTGACTGTGTGTGACTGTGACTGTGTTACTGTGTGTGACTGTGTGTTACTGTGTGTTACTGTGTGACTGTGTGTTACTGTGACTGTGTGTTACTGTGACTGTGTATGACTGTGACTGTGTGTGACTGTGACTGTGTGTGACTGTGTGTGACTGTGACTGTGTGTTACTGTGACTGTGTGTGACTGTGTGTGACTGTGACTGTGACTGTGTGTGACTGTGTGTTACTGTGACTGTGTGTTACTGTGACTGTGTGTGACTGTGACTGTGTGTGACTGTGTGTTACTGTGACTGTGTGTGACTGTGACTGTGTGTGACTGTGACTGTGTGTGACTGTGACTGTGTGTGACTGTGTGTGACTGTGACTGTGACTGTGTGTGACTGTGTGTTACTGTGACTGTGTGTTACTGTGACTGTGTGTGACTGTGACTGTGTGTGACTGTGTGTTACTGTGACT
>JAFEUB010000371.1:157500-187500 GCA_024529925.1 Ophthalmolycus amberensis
AGAAGAAAAAGAGGAAGAAGAAGAAGAAGAAGAAAAAGAGGAAGAGGAAGAAGAAGAAGAAGAAGAAAAAGAGGAAGAAGAAGAAGAAGAAGAAGAAAAAGAGGAAGAAGAAGAAAAAGAGGAAGAAGAAGAAGAAGAAGAAGAGGAAGAAGAAGAAGAAGAAGAAGAAGAAAGAGAGGAAGAAGAAGAAAAAGAGGAAGAAGAAGAAGAAGAAGAAGAAAAAGAGGAAGAAGAAGAAAAAGAGGAAGAAGAAAAAGAGGAAGAAGAAGAGGAGGAGTCTGCATTCAGAGGTCAGTCATGAAGCTGGTACAACTGAAACAATGGAGCTCCTACGTATAGCGTCACTCTAGAGAGCCTGAGGTCAAAGAATGGACGGATAGATGGATGAATAGATGGATAGATGGATAGATGGATGGACGGACAGACGGACGGACGGATGGATAGATGGATGGACGGATGAATAAACAGATAGATGGATGATGGATGGATGGATAGATGGATAGATAGATGGATAGATAGATGGATAGATGGATGGATGGACGGATGAATAAACAGATAGATGGATGATGGATGGATGGATAGATAGATGGATAGATGGATAGATGGATGGATGGATGGACGGATGAATAAACAGATAGATGGATGATGGATGGATGGATAGATGGATAGATAGATGGATAGATAGATGGATAGATGGATGGATGGACGGATGAATAAACAGATAGATGGATGATGGATGGATGGATAGATAGATGGATAGATGGATAGATGGATGGATGGATGGACGGATGAATAAACAGATAGATGGATGATGGATGGATGGATAGATGGATAGATAGATGGATAGATAGATGGATAGATGGATGGATGGACGGATGAATAAACAGATAGAAGGATGTTGGTCCATTTCTTTTGATTCTTTTATTTGATATCTCTCCACAGAAGACTTTTCTCTTTGATTGTCTATTTGAAGTGAAAATGATCTCAGTGAGTTCATTCCTAAAGCGGATGAATCAGCGTCTGTCTGCCCACACGTACACACTGCACTGTGATTAGAGACAATGAGTCTGATCCCGTTCATCTCTTCTTCTCTCACAATGGGGCTGAAGATGAGCTTCACCCAGTGGGGGGGGGGGGGTCTGAGTGCTGCCACTGAATCTGTACTTCAAATGATGATGTACTCATTTCAATTTAAATACATCACTTTAAATGATGTCATCTGGATATTCCAGGATCCCAATGTAAAGCAGGACTTTACTTTGGACATCGTTTCCATAATCGGACTGAAGCAGCAGAGTTACTAACACGACAGAGGAACTGGTCTCAGAGTGTCTGTGACAATAGGACATTCATGGTACAATTCATACGGAATCAAATAATGATCCGTTTCTCGCCGTTGACGACATTAAGGTCCCATCAGGGACACAGGAAGGGGCGGGACTTAGCCTCTATCTGCTTGGAGGCGATGATATGTCAACGTTGTGCTCATTACTGGTTTCTGCCCCGAGCGGCCACAGAACATCTGTGAGTGAAGGTTTGAGTAGATGAAGGTTTGAGTAGATGAAGGTTTGAGTAGATGAAGGTTTGAGTAGATGAAGGTTTGAGTAGATGAAGGTTTGAGTAGATGAAGGTTTGAGTAGATGAAGGTTTGAGTAGATGAAGGTTTGAGTAGATGAAGGTTTGAGTAGATGAAGGTTTGAGTAGATGAAGGTTTGAGTAGATGAAGGTTTGAGTAGATGAAGGTTTGAGTAGATGAAGGTTTGAGTAGATGAAGGTTTGAGTAGATGAAGGTTTGAGTAGATGAAGGTTTGAGTAGATGAAGGTTTGAGTAGATGAAGGTTTGAGTAGATGAAGGTTTGAGTAGATGAAGGTTTGAGTAGATGAAGGTTTGAGTAGATGAAGGTTTGAGTAGATGAAGGTTTGAGTAGATGAAGGTTTGAGTAGATGAAGGTTTGAGGTCAGAGACAGACGGCTGGTGTGAGGTAGACATGCAGTGAAGAGGTGGTCGTGGTCAGCTACTGACTCGTTTGGATGCAGGATTTAAGGAGGGAAACGACAGTATTACAAGCTGAAGATATAAAATATAGTTGCCTTCAGATATTAAAAGGCATTTTATCAACTGAAGGGAAGAGATGTTCACCCAGAAAGCCGCTGACGGGACGGGAACCAGGTTTTATTCAAACCATCACCAGAACTACAGCGTTCATCACAGCGGAGGAGGAGAGGCTGGAACATGTGATGAGCACTGAGGCTCCACCTTTCACTGCTAATATTGTGAACACTTGTAGACACTTGAGGAATGTTGGCTGTATAGATGATATTGTTTTATGACATCACAACTGTGTTCTGCACTGAAGACATGTTCTAGTTCTCTCTGCTTCTAGTCCTGATGGTTCTGGTCCATAGAGGAGCAGAACTTTATGTTACAGAGAACATCCAGACCACAGAGAGGAACCTGAGACGGAGTTTGGGCTTCAGATTGTTAAAGCTGAAGATATAAAAGAGTTCCCTTCAGATGGTTGAAGGCCGATCATCAGCTGTTCCATCTCGTTGAGAAGCTCAGCTCATCAGTGTCCTCAAACACAGACTCGCCTTCCTTCAGCTCCACTCGACTCTCCTCAGACCAAACTGACGCACACTGACAGGTCACACACAAACACACAACGTTGACTTTGAGTCAGACTTCTTGGCTCTGTGAAGACGGAGGCAGAGCTTTGTGTAAAGAGCACCAACATGAGCGTAATGAAAGGCATCGACTCACCATGTCGATGGAGGACACCGGCCCGATGCTGTTCACCAAGATGCCCACATCGATAACGGTCGGTTTCACTGTGGAGGAGCAGAGAGAGCAATGACTGGTCACAGCTGTGGGAATCAGAGAGCAGCAAAGTGAAGCTGCATCGATGACACTTTGTTGTTCTGAATTCTTTGAAGAGCGACTGGCTGCTGTGTGAAGGGGAGGACCACACCTTCGTCTTCATCACGTTAACTACCGTCATACAACTCTAATTATCTGAGCAACAGGCCACATAAAGCTCCACGCTGCTGGACGTCACTGAGGACCAGAACACCAGAGACGAGGTCCAGGCGGGTCCACTGGTCCTCAGGCCCACTGATCCAGCCCACTAATTAAAGACCTGAATCACACCTGGAGCCGCATGGATGCAATTAACTGATAACCAGAGGAGCTTCTATCTCTGATTGGACCGAGATGAAGCACCGAGGTGGTTCATCCTAAATCAACCTGAAGGAAGAAGATGATGAAGATGATGAAGATGATTCCACGAATTAAAGTGAAGTCAGCAGCAGAATAGAGAAGACAAGATGCAGCGGTGCCTTGACTTCATACAAACTACTGATTAATGATATATATATCATACAATAATGTATATCATATAATAATATATATATCATATAATAATATATATATCATATAATAATATATATCATATTATATATATGTCATATAATAATGTATATCATATAATAATATATATATCATATAATAATATATATATCATATAATAATATATATCATATTATATATATATCATATAATAATGTATATCATATAATAATATATATATCATATAATAATGTATATCATATAATATATATATCATACAATAATGTATATCATATAATAATATATATATCATATAATAATGTATATCATATAATAATATATATCATATAATAATATATATCATATAATAATATATATATCATATTATATATATATCATATAATAATATGTATATCATACAATAATATATCATATAATATATATATATCATATAATAATATACATATCATACAATAATATATATCATATAATATATATATCATATAATAATATATATATCATATAATAATATATATATCATATAATAATATATATCATATAATAATATATATATCATATAATAATATATATATCATATAATAATATATATCATATAATATATCTATCATATAATAATATATATATCATACAATAATATATATCATATAATATATATATCATATAATATATATATCATATAATAATATATATATCATACAATAATATATATCATATAATATATATATCATATAATAATATATATATCATATAATAATGTATATCATATAATAATATATATCATATAATAATATATATCATATAATAATATATATCATATAATAATGTATATCATATAATAATATATCATATAATAATATATATCATATAATATATATATCATATAATATATATATCATATAATAATATATATATCATACAATAATATATATCATATAATATATATATATATCATATAATAATATATATATCATATAATAATATATATCATATAATATATATATCATATAATAATATATATATCATACAATAATATATATCATATAATATATATATCATATAATAATATATATATCATACAATAATATATATCATATAATAATATATATCATATAATATACATATCATATAATAATATATATATCATACAATAATATATATCATATAATATATATATCATATAATATATATATCATATAATAATATATATATCATACAACAATATATATCATATAATAATATATATATCATATAATAATATATATATCATATAATAATATATATCATATAATAATATATATATAATATATATCATATAATATATATATCATATAATATATATATCATAGAATAATATATATATCATACAATAATATATATCATAGAATATATATATCATATAATAATATATATATATCATATAATAATATATATCATATAATATATATATCATATAATAATATATATCATATAATATATATATCATATAATAATATATATATCACACAATAATATATATCATATAATAATATATATCATATAATATATATATCATATAATAATATATATATCATACAATAATATATATCATATAATATATATCATATAATATATATATCATATAATAATATATATATCATACAATAATATATATCACATCATATATATATCATATAATAATATATATATCATATAATAATATATATATCATATAATAATATATATCATATAATAATATATATATCATATAATAATATATATCATATAATATATATATCATATAATAATATATATATCATACAATAATATATATCATATAATAATATATATCATATAATATACATATATAATAATATATATATCATACAATAATATATATCATATAATATAGATATATCATATAATATATATATCATATAATAATATATATATCATACAATAATATATATCATATAATATATATATCATATAATAATATATATATCATACAATAATATATATCATATAATAATATATATCATATCATATACATATCATATAATAATATATATATCATACAATAATATATATCATATAATATATATATATCATATAATATATATATCATATAATAATATATATATCATACAATAATATATATCATATAATATATATATATCATATAATATATATATCATATAATAATATATATATCATACAATAATATATATCATATAATATATATATCATATAATAATATATATATCATACAATAATATATATCATATAATATATATATCATATAATAATATATATATCATATAATAATATATATCATATAATATATATATCATATAATAATATATATATCACACAATAATATATATCATATAATAATATATATCATATAATATATATATCATATAATAATATATATATCATACAATAATATATATCATATAATATATATCATATAATATATATATCATATAATATATATATCATACAATAATATATATCACATAATATATATATCATATAATAATATATATATCATATAATAATATATATATCATATAATAATATATATCATATAATAATATATATATCATATAATAATATATATCATATAATATATATATCATATAATAATATATATATCATACAATAATATATATCATATAATAATATATATCATATAATATACATATATAATAATATATATATCATACAATAATATATATCATATAATATATATATATCATATAATATATATATCATATAATAATATATATATCATACAATAATATATATCATATAATATATATATCATATAATAATATATATATCATACAACAATATATATCATATAATAATATATATCATATAATATACATATCATATAATAATATATATATCATACAATAATATATATCATATAATATATATATAGCATATAATATATATATCATATAATAATATATATATCATACAATAATATATATCATATAATATATATATATCATATAATATATATATTATATAATAATATATATATCATACAACAATATATATCATATAATAATATATATATCATATAATAATATATATATCATATAATAATATATATCATATAATAATATATATATATAATATATATCATATAATATATATATCATATAATATATATATCATAGAATAATATATATATCATACAATAATATATATCATAGAATATATATATCATATAATAATATATATATATCATATAATAATATATATCATATAATATATATATCATATAATATATATATCATATAATAATATATATATCACACAATAATATATATCATATAATAATATATATCATATAATATATATATCATATAATAATATATATCATATAATATATATATCATATAATAATATATATATCACACAATAATATATATCATATAATAATATATATATCATACAATAATATATATCATATAATATATATCATATAATATATATATCATATAATAATATATATATCATATAATAATATATATATCATATAATAATATATATCATATAATAATATATATATCATATAATAATATATATCATATAATATATATATCATATAATAATATATATATCATACAATAATATATATCATATAATAATATATATCATATAATATACATATATAATAATATATATATCATACAATAATATATATCATATAATATAGATATATCATATAATATATATATCATATAATAATATATATATCATACAATAATATATATCATATAATATATATATCATATAATAATATATATATCATACAATAATATATATCATATAATAATATATATCATATCATATACATATCATATAATAATATATATATCATACAATAATATATATCATATAATATATATATATCATATAATATATATATCATATAATAATATATATATCATACAATAATATATATCATATAATATATATATATCATATAATATATGTATCATATCATAATATATATATCATACAATAATATATATCATATATATATATCATATAATATATATATCATATAATAATATATATATCATACAATAATATATATCATATAATATATATATATCATATAATATATATATCATATAATAATATATATCATATGTGACGGCCCCTGTCTCTAATCACTGCAAGTATGCTTTTGTGCGCCCACGTGTCTTCAGTGGGGCCGTCCACTACACGTGTCTTCAGTGGGGCCGTCCACTACACGTGTCTTCAGTGGGGCCGTCCACTACACGGTATCTTCAGTGGAGCCGTCCACTACACGTGTCTTCAGTGGGGCCGTCCACTACACGGTATCTTCAGTGGGGCCGTCCACTACACGTGTCTTCAGTGGGGCCGTCCACTACACGTGTCTTCAGTGGGGCCGTCCACTACACGGTATCTTCAGTGGGGCCGTCCACTACACGTGTCTTCAGTGGGGCCGTCCACTACACGGTGTCTTCAGTGGGGCTGTCCACTACACGGTGTCTTCAGTGGGGCCGTCCACTACACGGTGTCTTCAGTGGGGCCGTCCACTACACGGTGTCTTCAGTGGGGCTGTCCACTACACGGTGTCTTCAGTGGGGCCGTCCACTACACGGTGTCTTCAGTGGGGCCGTCCACTACACGGTATCTTCAGTGGGGCCGTCCACTACACGGTATCTTCAGTGGGGCCGTCCACTACACAGTGTCTTCAGTGGGGCCGTCCACTACACGGTGTCTTCAGTGGGGCCGTCCACTACACGGTGTCTTCAGTGGGGCCGTCCACTACACAGTGTCTTCAGTGGGGCCGTCCACTACACGGTATCTTCAGTGGGGCCGTCCACTACACGGTGTCTTCAGTGGGGCCGTCCACTACACGGTATCTTCAGTGGGGCCGTCCACTACACGTGTCTTCAGTGGACTCAGAAGCTCATTGAGTGAGAGACTCAGGACGCCTCAGTGTTCTAAACCAATAAGAAGCTCTTTCCTTCCAGCAGCAGTCGGATTGTTAATGAACATCTTCAGAGCTTTTATCTTTCTCATGTCGATCATGTTTTATATGGCTTTGTCTGGAGTTATTTATCCTTTGTAATGTGTGTCTGTCTGTTGTGGACTGTGTTGTGTACTGTGTACTGTGTACTGTGTTGTGTACTGTGTACTGTGTACTGTGTTGTGTACTGTGTACTGTGTACTGTGTTGTGTACTGTGTACTGTGTACTGTGTACTGTGTTGTGTACTGTGTACTGTGTACTGTGTTGTGTACTGTGTACTGTGTACTGTGTACTGTGTACTGTGTTGTGTACTGTGTACTGTGTACTGTGTACTGTGTACTGTGTTGTGTACTGTGTACTGTGTACTGTGTTGTGTACTGTGTACTGTGTTGTGTACTGTGTACTGTGTACTGTGTACTGTGTTGTGTACTGTGTACTGTGTACTGTGTACTGTGTACTGTGTTGTGTACTGTGTACTGTGTACTGTGTTGTGTACTGTGTACTGTGTTGTGTACTGTGTACTGTGTACTGTGTACTGTGTACTGTGTTGTGTACTGTGTACTGTGTACTGTGTTGTGTACTGTGTACTGTGTACTGTGTACTGTGTTGTGTACTGTGTACTGTGTACTGTGTTGTGTACTGTGTACTGTGTACTGTGTACTGTGTACTGTGTTGTGTACTGTGTACTGTGTACTGTGTACTGTGTACTGTGTTGTGTACTGTGTACTGTGTACTGTGTTGTGTACTGTGTACTGTGTTGTGTACTGTGTACTGTGTACTGTGTTGTGTACTGTGTACTGTGTACTGTGTACTGTGTACTGTGTTGTGTACTGTGTACTGTGTACTGTGTTGTGTACTGTGTACTGTGTTGTGTACTGTGTACTGTGTTGTGTACTGTGTACTGTGTTGTGTACTGTGTACTGTGTACTGTGTACTGTGTACTGTGTTGTGTACTGTGTACTGTGTACTGTGTTGTGTACTGTGTACTGTGTTGTGTACTGTGTACTGTGTACTGTGTTGTGTACTGTGCACTGTGTCGTCTGTATGAGTTCTTGGATGGTAAATGAGTTTCCACTGGAGATTAATAACGTTTTCTAATCTAATCATATTATAATCCTGATGACTTGATATTTGTGCCTTTAATAATCATATTTATCGGTTGTTGATGACAAAGTGAGATGATATTTATTACAATTCTTTTGTTGTGTTAAATTGATAAACATGAGCTCAGCAGCATATTGATATTATAGATATGGTGTCATGGAGATATTGTCTCAGTGTCGTCTTCTTGCTGTTAAAGGTTACGTTACAGTAAAGTGATGTCATTTCATAAACTTCATTATTTCAACATGTCTGATGATTATTTCTCAAAACATCTCACGATGTCAATATTTTGTAAAAGTACCAAAAATCCACGCTGCAAATATCAACGTTGAGATATTTGGTCCAAGATGTTTGTAAACAATGAGCAGAAAGATGGAATACCTTCATCACTCGTGATCAGATGCGTGTTATTGATCAAGATCAATGATGTCACCACCTCGTGACCTCAACAGGTAGAGCTGTTAGAAGCATCATATTTAATATTATATGAAATATTAAGAGGGTTTATAATAACTCCTACATGGAGGATTCATGAAGTGATGAAGTGGTATTTTGTAGATATTAGTTCCTCACACACACGCGCTCATACATCCCATAATAAGAGCAGCGGAGTCGGTCCTGAGTGTTCAGCGTTACCTCCGATGTCCGGCCGCAGTTTCTTGTCGTATTCCTTCAGCAGCTTGTTGAGTATTTCCGTGGCGTCGGAGTCCTGGCCTCTGGGCGCCAGCATCTGGTTGACGGTGACGTCCTCGTCCTCGTCCTCGTCCTCCAGAGTCAGAGAGCTGTGGAGGCAAAGTGAGACAAGCTGATGCTTCTCTGCAGACACGAGACACTCATTCACTTTAGAATAAAGTTCCATTTATCCCACAGCCCCTGAACACAACGGTCTCTCAGCGCAGCCTCACCAGGTAAGAAGGACAGACAGCAGGAGGACGTGAGCCAGGACTCTGGGAGACATGCTGGTCTCGGGAGGACCGGTGGAGAGGAGTCGGTGCGGCTCAGAGACGGAGAAGCTCCTCGTGGTTTGTAATCCAAGAGACACTCATCCTCCGGGACCCGGACTTCCTCTTCGCTGGGGCTGCGGACGCGGCTGCTCTCACGCAGGTGCGCACTGGGACTGGATCCCGAGACTCTGAGAGACCCCCAACCCACCAGCGAGTCCTCCACGGGGCTTCAGTCTGCGTCAGGGTCTCGTGCACAGCTTCATCCAGAAGCACCGTTCAAACAAAAAGCCGCCTTCTTTAAACATAATGGTGAAATGTATAAAAAGATAAATACAAAGATTTGTTTGACTGACTAAAATACGATATTTCTCTCTCTCTCTCCGTCTCTGTCTCTCTCTCTCTCCGTCTCTCTCTCTCTCTCTCTCTCTCTCTCTCTCTCGTCTCTGTCTCTCCGTCTCTGTCTCTCTCTCTCTCTCTCTCCGTCTCTCTCTCTCTCTCTCTCTCTCTCTCGTCTCTCTCTCTCTCTCTCTCTCTCCGTCTCTCTCTCTCTCTCTCCGTCTCTCTCTCTCTCTCTCTCTCTCCGTCTCTCTCTCTCTCTCTCTCTCTCTCTCTCCGTCTCTCTCTCTCTCTCTCTCTCTCTCTCTCTCTCCGTCTCTGTCTCTCTCTCCGTCTCTCTCTCTCTCTCTCTCTCTCTCTCTCTCTCTCTCTCCGTCTCTCTCTCTCTCTCTCCGTCTCTGTCTCTCTCTCTCTCCGTCTCTCTCTCTCTCTCTCTCTCTCTCCGTCTCTCGTCTCTCTCGTCTCTGTCTCTCTCTCTCTCTCTCTCTCTCTCTCCGTCTCTCTCTCTCTCTCTCTCTCTCTCCGTCTCTCTCTCTCTCTCTCTCTCTCCGTCTCTCTCTCTCTCTCTCTCTCTCTCTCTCTCCGTCTCTCTCTCTCTCTCTCTCTCTCTCCGTCTCTCTCTCTCTCTCTCTCTCTCTCTCTCTCTCCGTCTCTCTCTCTCTCTCTCTCTCTCTCTCTCTCCGTCTCTCTCTCTCTCTCTCTCTCTCTCTCTCGTCTCTCTCTCTCTCTCTCTCTCTCTCTCTCTCCGTCTCTCTCTCTCTCCGTCTCTCTCTCTCTCTCTCTCTCTCTCTCCGTCTCTCTCTCTCTCTCTCTCTCTCTCTCTCCGTCTCTCTCTCTCTCTCTCTCCGTCTCTCTCTCTCTCTCTCTCTCTCTCTCTCCGTCTCTGTCTCTCTCTCCGTCTCTCTCTCTCTCTCTCTCTCTCTCGTCTCTCTCTCTCTCTCTCTCTCTCTCTCTCTCTCCGTCTCTCTCTCTCTCTCTCTCTCTCTCTCTCTCGTCTCTCTCTCTCTCTCTCTCTCCGTCTCTCTCTCTCTCTCTCTCTCTCTCTCTCCGTCTCTCTCTCTCTCCGTCTCTCTCTCTCTCTCTCTCTCTCTCCGTCTCTCTCTCTCTCTCTCTCTCTCTCTCTCCGTCTCTCTCTCTCTCTCTCTCCGTCTCTCTCTCTCTCTCTCTCTCTCTCTCTCCGTCTCTGTCTCTCTCTCCGTCTCTGTCTCTCTCTCCGTCTCTCTCTCTCTCTCTCTCTCTCTCTCTCTCTCTCTCCGTCTCTCTCTCTCTCTCTCTCCGTCTCTCTCTCTCTCTCTCTCTCTCCGTCTCTCTCTCTCTCTCTCTCTCTCTCTCCGTCTCTCTCTCTCTCTCTCTCTCTCTCTCCGTCTCTCTCTCTCTCTCTCTCTCTCTCTCTCTCTCCCTCTCTCTCTCTCTCTCTCTCCGTCTCTGTCTCTCTCTCCGTCTCTCTCTCTCTCTCTCTCTCTCTCTCTCTCTCCGTCTCTCTCTCTCTCTCCGTCTCTCTCTCTCTCTCTCTCTCTCTCTCTCTCCGTCTCTCTCTCTCTCTCTCTCTCTCTCTCCGTCTCTCTCTCTCTCTCTCTCTCTCTCTCTCTCTCTCTCTCTCTCTCTCTCTCTCTCTCTCTCTCTCTCTCTCTCTCTCTCTCTCTCTCTCTCTCTCTCTCTCTCTCTCTCTCTCTCTCTCTCCGTCTCTCTCCCTCTCTCTCTCTCTCCGTCTCCGTCTCTCTCTCTCTCTCTCTCTCTCTCGTCTCTCTCTCTCTCTCTCTCGCTCTCTCTCCGTCTCTCTCCCTCTCTCTCTCCGTCTCCGTCTCCGTCTCTCTCTCTCTCTCTCTCTCTCTCTATATATATATATATATATGAATGTGTGCGTATATATACACGTTCAGAGAGAGAGACATATACAATATATAGAATATATATTAGAATACACCAAACTATTATAACTAAAATATAAACAGGATAAAATATATACATTTTTTAAATTGAAATCCAAAGAGGTAGAATGAGAGTCTCTCTATATCTCTGTGAGTTCTGGTCTCTGTGAGACCAGGTCTCTGTGAGTCCAGGTCTCTGTGAGTTCTGGTCTCTGTGAGTCCTGGTCTCTGTGAGACCAGGTCTCTGTGAGACCAGGTCTCTGTGAGTTCTGGTCTCTGTGAGTCCTGGTCTCTGTGAGACCAGGTCTCTGTGAGTCCAGGTCTCTGTGAGTCCAGGTCTCTGTGAGTTCTGGTCTCTGTGAGACCAGGTCTCTGTGAGTCCAGGTCTCTGTGAGTCCAGGTCTCTGTGAGTTCTGGTCTCTGTGAGACCAGGTCTCTGTGAGTTCTGGTCTCTGTGAGTCCAGGTCTCTGTGAGTTCTGGTCTCTGTGAGACCAGGTCTCTGTGAGTCCAGGTCTCTGTGAGTTCTGGTCTCTGTGAGTCCTGGTCTCTGTGAGACCAGGTCTCTGTGAGACCAGGTCTCTGTGAGTCCAGGTCTCTGTGAGTCCAGGTCTCTGTGAGTCCAGGTCTCTGTGAGTTCTGGTCTCTGTGAGTCCTGGTCTCTGTGAGACCAGGTCTCTGTGAGACCAGGTCTCTGTGAGTTCTGGTCTCTGTGAGTCCTGGTCTCTGTGAGACCAGGTCTCTGTGAGTCCAGGTCTCTGTGAGTCCAGGTCTCTGTGAGTTCTGGTCTCTGTGAGACCAGGTCTCTGTGAGTTCTGGTCTCTGTGAGACCAGGTCTCTGTGAGTCCTGGTCTCTGTGAGTCCTGGTCTCTGTGAGACCAGGTCTCTGTGAGTCCAGGTCTCTGTGAGTCCAGGTCTCTGTGAGTTCTGGTCTCTGTGAGACCAGGTCTCTGTGAGTCCAGGTCTCTGTGAGTCCAGGTCTCTGTGAGTTCTGGTCTCTGTGAGACCAGGTCTCTGTGAGTCCAGGTCTCTGTGAGTTCTGGTCTCTGTGAGACCAGGTCTCTGTGAGTCCAGGTCTCTGTGAGTCCAGGTCTCTGTGAGTCCAGGTCTCTGTGAGTCCAGGTCTCTGTGAGTTCTGGTCTCTGTGAGTCCAGGTCTCTGTGAGTCCTGGTCTCTGTGAGTCCAGGTCTCTGTGAGTCCTGGTCTCTGTGAGTCCTGGTCTCTGTGAGTCCAGGTCAGTGTAAACTGTGTGGAGGTTTTTCCCCTGAAACAGAAGATTCTAGAAGGTAGAACTGAGATAAAGAATCCTCTGATGATCAATGTGGTTTGTTTTGACATGATATGAAATGTTCCCGTCATGACAGTGAGACGAGCAGAACCCTGTTCCTGTTCCTGTTCTCTGTCTGGTTTGGTTCTCTGCCGCTGAAGCTGCCTGACGTCGCCCTCTGCTGGTTCAGAGGAGACCTGCAGGATGTGGAGAGAGTTCAGTTCTTCTCTCACGTGAGCAACAGTCTGTTTACACAGCAGCCATGACATCACAGGATGATCATGTTGATGATTAATAATAATTATGTTCCCAGTGAGTCATAATTCATGTTAATAATTTCACCTGTTTACTCTGTGGTGACTCAGAGACTATTCATTTATTTTATATATTATTTACTTTATTTTGTATATTATTTACTTTATTAAAGCAAACAAAAATCCTTCTTCATAAAAACAAGTTGTACAAATAATAATGTATAAACAAGCATTTTAAAGATACTGCAGATGTAAAAACAAACGCATTTAACTTACCAGAGCTGCTGTTCACTATTTAAAGACAAAGTGCATCCTCCTTTCTTTGTTATTAAAGAGTTTAATCTCACGGTTGTTCAGTTCATCCGTGTGTTTTAGTTCCAGTAAGAAGTCCTTCTCCATTCATGGACGCCAGTGAAGACAGTGGAGCCTCCAGTTGTATTTCTTGAATACGTTTTAATGTGTTTGAGGCTGAAGATGTCCGCTCACAGAGGCAGCAGATTTTGGGATTGTCACCGCCCAACATGTCAGGCTAGCCCACTGACCAATCACGTACTTGTAGGCCAGCTAGCAGCTCTCACACGTCAAAGAATACGCCCAACATGTCAAACTAAAGATCTGATTGATTGAACACTATGACAATCAACAATATCGTCCCCGTTCACTTTAATCTGCACTGGCTGCAGGTGAGAGTCTGCAGGCCTCTGGCTCTGTTCTACCTAGAGACACAGAGGTGAGATCTGATTGGATAAAAGCTCTACTTAAAACAAGCTGCACTGGAAGCAGAGCAACTAAGGAAGACAGTAGCTGTGCAATGAGAACATAAGATAATGGGAAAAATATTTTTATTAATTATAATACATGTAGTGTATTTAAGAAAAAGTATTAAATTATAAAATATATAACTTTGTGATTCTGTTTAGGCCATGGAGTATGTTTTGATGGAGTATGTGTTTATGGAGTATGTGTTGATGGAGTATGTGTTGTTGGTGTATGTGTTGGAGTATGTGTTGATGGAGTATGTGTTGATTGGATTATGTGTTTATGGAGTATGTGTTTATGGAGTATGCTTTGGAGTATGTGTTTTGGAGTATGTGTTGATAGAGTATGTTTTGATGGAGTATGTTTTGGAGTATGTGTTGATGGAGTATGTGTTGATGGAGTATGTTTTGGAGTATGTGTTGATAGAGTATGTTTTGATGGGGTATGTGTTGATTGGAGTATGTGTTTATGGAGTATGTGTTGATGGAGTATGTTTTGGAGTGTATGTTGATGGAGTATGTTTTGGAGTATGTGTTGATGGAGTATGTGTTGATGGAGTATGTTTTGATGGAGTGTGTGTTGATGGAGTATGTTTTGGAGTATATGTTGATGGAGTATGTGTTGATAGAGTATGTGTTGATGGAGAATGTTTTGATGGAGTATGTTTTGATGGAGTATGTGTTGATAGAGTATGTTTTGATGGAGTATGTGTTGATTGGAGTATGTTTTGATGGAGTATGTTTTGGAGTATGTGTTGATGGAGTATGTGTTGATGGAGTATGTGTTGATGGATTGTGTGTTGATGGATTATGTGTTGATGGAGTATGTGTTGATGGAGAATGTGTTGATGGAGTATGTTTTGGAGTATATGTTGATGGAGTATGTGTTGATAGAGTATGTTTTGATGGAGTATGTGTGATGGATTATGTGTTGCTGGAGTATGTGTTGATGGAGTATGTTTTGATGGAGTATGTGTTGATGGAGTATGTTTTGATGGATTATGTGTTGATGGATTATGTGTTGATGGATTATGTGTTGATGGAGTATGTGTTGATGGAGTATGTTTTGATGGAGTATGTGTTGATGGAGCATGTTTTTATGGATTATGTGTTGATGGATTATGTGTTGATGGAGTATGTGTTGATGGAGTATGTTTTGATGGAGTATGTTTTGATTGAGTATGTTTTGATGGAGTATGTGTTGATGGAGTATGTTTTGATTGAGTATGTTTTGATGGAGTATGTTTTGATTGAGTATGTTTTGATGGAGTATGTGTTGATGGAGTATGTGTTGATGGAGTATGTTTTGATTGAATATGTTTTGATGGAGTATGTTTTGATTGAGTATGTTTTGATGGAGTATGTGTTGATGGAGTATGTGTTGATGGAGTATGTTTTGATGGAGTATGTTTTGATGGAGTATGTGTTGATGGAGTATGTGTTGATGGAGTATGTGTTGATGGAGTATGTTTTGATGGAGTATGTTATGATTGAGTATGTGTTGATGGAGTATGTTTTGATGGAGTATGTGTTGATGGAGTATGTGTTGATGGAGTATGTGTTGATGGAGTATGTTTTGATGGAGTATGTTTTGATTGAGTATGTTTTGATGGAGTATGTTTTGATTGAGTATGTTTTGATGGAGTATGTGTTGATGGAGTATGTGTTGATGGAGTATGTTTTGATGGAGTATGTTTTGATTGAGTATGTGTTGATGGAGTATGTGTTGATGGGGTATGTGTTGATGGAGTATGTGTTGATGGAGTATGTTTTGATGGAGTATGTGTTGATGGAGTATGTGTTGATGGAGTATGTTTTGATAGATTATGTGTTGATGGAGTATGTTTTGATGGAGTATGTGTTGATGGAGTATGTGTTGATGGATTATGTGTTGATGGAGTATATGTTGATGGAGAATGTGTTGATGGAGTATGTTTTGATGGAGTATGTTTTGGAGTATGTGTTGATGGAGTATGTTTTGGAGTATATGTGTCAGGATCCAGGGTCCATGTCGGACCCGTTGTGTGTTTCCCCTGATCTCCTCCTCATGTGGCCTGTCATTCCCCCCGTTTGTTATTGTGTGCCATGTGCTCTGTGTTGTCCTCTGCCTCCAGACACCTCCCATGGCCACACCCTTGATTATGCACAGCTGAGGACACTCCAGCCGATCACCTCCTGCAGCCTGACACACCAGACTCAGGTCCCACTAATGAGTCTCCTGTCTCTATATAAGCTCTGGGCCTGCAGTCTGGGGTTGTCAGGTCGTACCGTCTTTCACCCGCTTCAACCCCGTGGCATCCTCTGCCCTCCTTGTGTTTACGGATTACACTCCGCCGCTCTGCCCTCCTTGTGTTTACGGATTACACTCCGCCGCTCTGCCCTCCTTGTGTGACACGGACTACTCACGCCGTCAAACTGCCAGCCCTCCGGTGTCGAGCCACGGGACTCACATCGTCGATCTGCCTACTCTCTGATATCGAGCCACGGGACTTCACGCCGTCAGGCTACCAGCCCTCCGGTGTCGAGCCACGGGCCTCACACCATCGATCTGCCACTCGGGTGTCGGACCACGGGCTCCACACCTTCCTGTATTAGTCAGGCTAATAAAACCTGTTTCCATTAACTTCTGTCTCCTGTGGTCTTGCGTTTTGGGTCCTACCCGTGAACTCCCGTGACAGAACGACCTGACCATAATGGACCCAGCAACCACAGGAGCAGCTGCGCTGGACAGAACTAACAGGCTGCTGGAGGAGATGAGAGGTTTCGCTGCTGAGGTTTCTCGGCTTGGCTGGCTCGGGCAGGAACTAGCCCGGACAGTCAAGTCTCCACCAGTTCCAGCACCCGCACTATTTCCGCCTGTCCTCGCCTCGGCGGCCTGGGAATCCCCCGTGCCGGCTCCGGATTCGTATGACGGAACACTGGGGAAGTGCCAGGGCTTCCTGTTGCTATGCCAACGGGTATTTGACCGTCAGCCTCAGACTTTTGCCTCGGACGGGTCCAAGGTGTCCTACGTGGTTGGATTACTGCGGGGAAGGGCTTTGGACTGGGCCGCGAGAACATTAGGTTTTGAGCGGACTAATACTGTTTGTTATGTGGACTTTGTGGCGGGGCTGATGAGAGTTTTTGACCCTCTGGGGGACTCTGATTATATGGCTAAGCACCTTCTCAGCCGGAGAGGGGGCCAAGCAAGCGTTGCGGAACACTCAGTGGTCCGGCCGACTCCGGCCCACTGTAGTCGGACGGCATTCCAGCCAGCTACTGTTCCTGCCGTCTCTGCGCCGCAGCTAGCAGCAGTTCCTACCGCTTCTGCGCCACAGCCTTCCCCAGTCCCGGCCGCTGCCGTCCCGGCGCAGCGGCGATTTCCAGTTCCCGCCGCTGCCGTCCCAGAGCAGCAGCGACCTCCAGCCCCGGCCGCTGCCGTCCCAGAGCAGCAGCGACCTCCAGTTCCCGCCGCTGCCGTCCCAGAGCAGCAGCGACCTCCAGTTCCCACCGCTGCCATCCCAGAGCAGCAGCGACCTCCAGCCCCGGCCGCTGCCGTCCCAGAGCAGCAG
This sequence comes from Ophthalmolycus amberensis, assembly GCA_024529925.1. NCBI lineage: Eukaryota > Metazoa > Chordata > Actinopteri > Perciformes > Zoarcidae > Ophthalmolycus > Ophthalmolycus amberensis. Next base: position 175,954 of record JAFEUB010000371.1, read on the forward strand.
CGACCTCCAGTTCCCGCCGCTGCCGTCCCAGAGCAGCAGCGACCTCCAGTTCCCATCGCTGCCGTCCCAGAGCAGCAGCGACCTCCAGTTCCCGCCGCTGCCGTCCCAGAGCAGCAGCGACCTCCAGCCCCGGCCGCTGCCGTCCCAGAGCAGCAGCGACCTCCAGTTCCCGCCGCTGCCGTCCCAGAGCAGCAGCGACCTCCAGTTCCCACCGCTGCCATCCCAGAGCAGCAGCGACCTCCAGCCCCGGCCGCTGCCGTCCCAGAGCAGCAGCGACCTCCAGTTCCCGCCGCTGCCGTCCCAGAGCAGCAGCGACCTCCAGTTCCCACCGCTGCCATCCCAGAGCAGCAGCGACCTCCAGTTCCCGCCGCTGCCGTCCCGGAGCAGCGGCGACCTCCAGTTCCTGCCGCCTCTGCGCCAGCTCCAGTTCCTGCCGCCTCAGCGCCGCAGCGGCGACCTCCAGTTCCTGCCGCCTCAGCGCCGCCGCTAGCTCCAGTTCCTGCCGCCTCAGCGCCGCCGCCAGCTCCAGTTCCTGCCGCCTCAGCGCCGCCGCCAGCTCCAGTTCCTGCCGCCTCTGCGCCAGCTCCAGTTCCTGCCGCCTCTGCGCCAGCTCCAGTTCCTGCCGCCTCAGCGCCGCAGCTATCCCCGGACCCGGTCGCCGCCGCCTCAGCGCCGCAGCTATCTCCGGACCCGGCCGCCGCCGCCTCCGAGCCGCCGCCTCTCCCAGACCCGGCCGCCATCCCAGAGGCGCAACGACCTCCAGTTGCCGTCTCTGAGCGGCAGCGATCTCCAGTGCCCGCTGCCGTCGCGGAGCAGCAGCGACCTCCAGTGCCCGCTGCTGTCTCAGAGCTGCAGCAACCTCCAGTACCTGCCGCTGCTGCACCAGCATCCTGTTCTCCAGAGCCCGCCCGGCCGTCCGCCGGAGCACCCTGTGCCCGGAGCCCTTCTGCCCGCCCGGCCGTCCGCCGGAGCACCCGTGCCCGGAGGCTTCTGCCCGCCCGGCCGTCCGCCGGAGCACCCGTGTCCAGAGCCCTTCTGCCCTCCCGGCCGTCTGCCGGAGCACCTGTGGCCGACGCTCTTCTGCGGCCCCGTGGCCGGTCAGATCCTGTCACCCCTCCTCCGGACCCCCGCCGCCCACCCTAGTCGGCCTTGTAGCTGTGGGGACATCCCTCCTCCGGACCCCCTCCACCCGCCCTTCTTTGTGTCTTGTTGTACGTCTGGAATCCGTGCCTTAAGGGGGGGGTACTGTCAGGATCCAGGGTCCATGTCGGACCCGTTGTGTGTTTCCCCTGATCTCCTCCTCATGTGGCCTGTCATTCCCCCCGTTTGTTATTGTGTGCCATGTGCTCTGTGTTGTCCTCTGCCTCCAGACACCTCCCATGGCCACACCCTTGATTATGCACAGCTGAGGACACTCCAGCCGATCACCTCCTGCAGCCTGACACACCAGACTCAGGTCCCACTAATGAGTCTCCTGTCTCTATATAAGCTCTGGGCCTGCAGTCTGGGGTTGTCAGGTCGTACCGTCTTTCACCCGTGTCAACCCCGTGGCATCCTCTGCCCTCCTTGTGTTTACGGATTACACTCCGCCGCTCTGCCCTCCTTGTGTTTACGGATTACACTCCGCCGCTCTGCCCTCCTTGTGTGACACGGACTACTCACGCCGTCAAACTGCCAGCCCTCCGGTGTCGAGCCACGGGACTCACATCGTCGATCTGCCTACTCTCTGATATCGAGCCACGGGACTTCACGCCGTCAGGCTACCAGCCCTCCGGTGTCGAGCCACGGGCCTCACACCATCGATCTGCCACTCGGGTGTCGGACCACGGGCTCCACACCTTCCTGTATTAGTCAGGCTAATAAAACCTGTTTCCATTAACTTCTGTCTCCTGTGGTCTTGCGTTTTGGGTCCTACCCGTGAACTCCCGTGACAATATGTTGATAGAGTATGTGTTGATAGAGTATGTTTTGATGGAGTATGTTTTGATGGAGTATGTTTTGATGGAGTATGTGTTGATGGATTATGTGTTGATGGAGTATGTTTTGATGGAGTATGTTTTGATGGAGTATGTGTTGATGGAGAATGTTTTGATGGAGTATGTTTTGATTGAGTATGTGTTGATGGAGTATGTTTTGATGGATTATGTTTTGATGGAGTATGTTTTTCTTGAGTATGTTTTGATGGAGTATGTGTTGATGGAGTATGTGTTGATGGAGTATGTGTTGATGGAGTATGTGTTGATGGAGTATGTGTTGATGGAGTATGTGTTGATGGAGTATGTGTTGATGGAGTATGTTTTGATGGAGTATGTTTTGATGGAGTATGTTTTGATGGAGTATGTTTTGATGGAGTATGTTTTGATGGAGTATGTTTTGATGGAGTATGTTTTGATGGAGTATGTTTTGATGGAGTATGTTTTGATGGAGTATGTTTTGATGGAGTATGTGTTGATGGAGTATGTGTTGATGGAGTATGTGTTGATGGAGTATGTTTTGATGGAGTATGTGTTGATGGAGTATGTGTTGATGGAGTATGTTTGATGGAGTATGTTTGATGGAGTATGTGTTGATGGAGTATGTGTTGATGGAGTATGTGTTGATGGAGTATGTGTTGATGGAGTATGTGTTGATGGAGTATGTGTTGATGGAGTATGTGTTGATGGAGTATGTGTTGATGGAGTATGTGTTGATGGAGTATGTGTTGATGGAGTATGTGTTGATGGAGTATGTGTTGATGGAGTATGTTTTGATGGAGTATGTGTTGATGGAGTATGTGTTGATGGAGTATGTGTTGATGGAGTATGTGTTGATGGAGTATGTGTTGATGGAGTATGTGTTGATGGAGTATGTGTTGATGGAGTATGTGTTGATGGAGTATGTGTTGATGGAGTATGTTTGATGGAGTATGTGTTGATGGAGTATGTGTTGATGGAGTATGTGTTGATGGAGTATGTTTGATGGAGTATGTTTTGATGGAGTATGTGTTGATGGAGTATGTTTTGATGGAGTATGTGTTGATGGAGTATGTTTTGATGGAGTATGTGTTGATGGAGTATGTGTTTGATGGAGTATGTGTTGATGGAGTATGTGTTGATGGAGTATGTTTTGATGGAGTATGTTTTGATGGAGTATGTGTTGATGGAGTATGTGTTGATGGAGTATGTGTTGATGGAGTATGTTTTGATGGAGTATGTGTTGATGGAGTATGTTTTGATGAGTATGTGTTGATGGAGTATGTGTTGATGGAGTATGTTTTGATGGAGTATGTTTTGATGAGTATGTGTTGATGGAGTATGTGTTGATGGAGTATGTGTTGATGGAGTATGTGTTGATGGAGTATGTTTTGATGGATTATGTGTTGATGGAGTATGTGTTGATGGAGTATGTGTTGATGGAGTATGTGTTGATGGAGTATGTGTTGATGGAGTATGTGTTGATGGAGTATGTGTTGATGGAGTATGTTTTGATGGAGTATGTGTTGATGGAGTATGTTTTGATGGAGTATGTGTTGATGGATTATGTTTGATGGAGTATGTGTTGATGGAGTATGTGTTGATGGAGTATGTTTTGATGGAGTATGTGTTGATGGAGTATGTGTTGATGGAGTATGTTTGATGGAGTATGTGTTGGAGTATGTGTTGATGCGTATGTGTTGATGGAGTATGTTTTCATGGATTATGTGTTGATAGAGTATGTTTTGATGGAGTATGTGTTGATGGGATTATGTGTTGATGGAGTATGTTTTGATGGAGTATGTGTTGATGGAGTATGTGTTGATGGAGTATGTGTTGATAGATTATGTGTTGAGTGGAGTATGTTTTGATGGCGTATGTGTTGATGGAGTATGTTTTGATGGAGTATGTGTTGATGGAGAATGTGTTGATGGAGTATGTTTTGATGAGTATGTTTGATGGAGTATGTGTTGATGGAGTATGTTTTGGAGTATATGTTGATGGAGTATGTGTTGATAGAGTATGTGTTGATGGAGTATGTTGTTGATGGATTATGTGTTTGATGGAGTATGTTTTGATGGAGTATGTTTTGATGGAGTATGTGTTGATAGAGTATGTGTTGATGAGTGAATGTTTTGATGGAGTATGTTTTGATGGAGTATGTGTTGATGGAGTATGTTTTGATGGAGTATGTGTTGATGGAGTATGTTTGATGGAGTATGTTTTGATGAGTATGTGTTGATGGAGTATGTGTTGATGGAGTATGTGTTGATGGAGTATGTGTTGATGGAGTATGTGTTGATGGAGTATGTGTTGATGGAGTATGTGTTGATGGAGTATGTGTTGATGGAGTATGTGTTGATGGAGTATGTGTTGATGGAGTATGTTTTGATGGAGTATGTGTTGATGGAGTATGTGTTGATGGAGTATGTGTTGATGGAGTATGTGTTGATGGAGTATGTGTTGATGGAGTATGTGTTGATGGAGTATGTTTTGATGGAGTATGTGTTGATGGAGTATGTGTTGATGGAGTATGTTTTGATGGAGTATGTGTTGATGGAGTATGTGTTGATGGAGTATGTGTTGATGGAGTATGTTTGATGGAGTATGTGTTGATGGAGTATGTGTTGATGGAGTATGTTTTGATGGAGTATGTTTTGATGGAGTATGTTTTGATGGAGTATGTTTTGATGGAGTATGTTTTGATGGAGTATGTGTTGATGGAGTATGTGTTGATGGAGTATGTGTTGATGGAGTATGTTTTGATGGAGTATGTTTTGATGGAGTATGTGTTGATGGAGTATGTGTTGATGGAGTATGTTTTGATGGAGTATGTTTTGATGGAGTATGTGTTGATGGAGTATGTGTTGATGGAGTATGTGTTGATGGAGTATGTTTTGATGGAGTATGTGTTGATGGGGTATGTGTTGATGGAGTATGTTTTGATAGATTATGTGTTGATGGAGTATGTTTTGATGGAGTATGTGTTGATGGAGTATGTTTTGATGGAGTATGTGTTGATGGAGTATGTTTTGATGGAGTATGTGTTGATGGAGTATGTGTTGATGGAGTATGTGTTGATGGAGTATGTTTTGATGGATTATGTGTTGATGGAGTATGTTTTGATGGAGTATGTGTTGATGGAGTATGTTTTGATGGAGTATGTGTTGATGGAGTATGTTTTGGAGTATGTTTTGATGGAGTATGTTTTGATGGAGTATGTGTTGATGGAGTATGTTTTGATGGAGTATGTTTTGATGGAGTATGTGTTGATGGAGTATGTGTTGATGGAGTATGTGTTGATGGAGTATGTTTTGATGGAGTATGTTTTGATGGAGTATGTTTTGATGGAGTATGTGTTGATGGAGTATGTTTTGATGGAGTATGTTTTGGAGTATGTGTTGATGGAGTATGTTTTGATGGAGTATGTGTTGATGGAGTATGTTTTGATGGATTATGTGTTGATGGAGTATGTTTTGATGGAGTATGTGTTGATGGAGTATGTTTTATTGTTACTGTGTGGATGAGAGAGGACGGTCCAGCTCTGCTTCTCCAGCTATATGCTTTGATTGATGTCATTTGGTGGCATCAGTGGCAGCTTAATTTGCTGAAGAGAGCACTGGGCCAGCTGAATGGAAAAAGCAACTTAAATGGAGCTAAGTCCTTGACAAACAGATGTGAGCCAGATGTTGAGACCCCCAAGATGGATTTACTAGCCCACCAACTATACAGGCTGCCTGATCTGGATGCATGCGTACAATCAGAGGAGAGGCAGCACGAGCAGAGTGTTGTTCCATCAGGAAAGATTAAGTCAGCCTTTTATCACATCGACCTCATTAACATATCTCAATGTGAACTGTACATTTATTTATCAATCTGTGGTGTTCATGCTGCATCTCTTTCTGGAAAAATCAACATGGAGGCTTTTAACACTTGAGCTTTTTGACCAATAACAGCAGACTGATGAGTCAGTGAAGCTTTATTGGGAATCAGTTACGCAGAACAAGTAAGAAAGAAAGCAAAGTTTAGGTCCTCGTTGTGTCCCCTTGAATCGGTAAGTATTGTATAAAGTATTTTACAAAATAAATGAATCATGAATGATGGTTAGAGAGCACTGTGCTGACAGAGATGGAGGGGCGGAGCTAAAGAGAACCAGAGCCATATATAGAAAAAAAGACTATCGCCAAAAAGGATGAAATCTGGATAAAAAGACGAAATCAACTAAATCAAAGTCACATTTATTACCATAAACAGAAGTCATTCATCATATGAGCATTATTTATTGCTTCAGATATTTGCATTTAAAGAGCAGCCTGCAGCTAAAATACAATACAACTGTGTGTGTGTGTGTGTGTCTGTGTGTACACTTAACATGAAGCTCCAGCCAACAGACGTTAGCTTAGCATAAAGACTGGAAACAGAGGGAAAAAGCTAGCCTGGCTCTGTAGAAAGATATCTTTCAGCAGTTCTAAAGCTCACTATTTAAACAACTAACACTAACCCTTTATTTATACTTATTATATTTCGCTCAACTTTCTTCACAGTTTTACCAGATCAATTTATTTAGTATTCCTTTTTTTATTATTTGTGTCATAATGTGGTGCATTGGTGTTTGTAAAGCATTTAGAATCACAGAAAGCTGCTGAATGAATGAAGTGATTGATTGTTTAATCTGTTTCATGTCTTCAGGCCGGCCGTCCGTTATCCTCAACGTCATATCTCAGAACTTTCTCCACATTTGACTCAAACGTTGATCTGAACTCAGAGATGAAGTGTTTACCATGTGCGGAAAGAGACCTCACCAAACAAGCTTTTGGCCATAACTCAAGAATGATGAGAATGAGTGAAGACGTGTTGGACACAAACTGTAACTCGACGAGTTGGTCGTGAGGAGGTCCTTCTAGTTTAAAGTGTAAAGTCAACACAAACTGAGTCGCCAGATTAAAACCACCGTTACTTTTCTCAACCAAAATACATTTCATATCAACATTTCTACATTTGTGAATATCAACATTATAATGTTTTTCCGCTTTAGAACTACATTCTTAATTACGTTTAGGTTTAGTCAAAGATAAGAGCGTTGCACAAACATCCAGCTCGAGCTCCTCCCATGCACACTTTGATGAAATGGATTTGTGATACGTCAAATACAAACGTAATCCGAGAGAACATACGTTCCCTACATAATTAATAAACGTAATTGACGATGTAGTTTTGTTGTATTGGGCCCGTCATATTTAGAGGATTTCTTTACTTTGGACAAAGCCAGGCTAGCTGAAACAGCTTTATGCTAAGCTAACTGTTGTCTGGTTGTAGCTTCAGCTTTATTGTAAAGATTAATTCAAGTCTCTACAACAAAGCGAAAACAAAGTTGAAGTATCCCTTAAATGTAATGGCCTATGCTAAGCTAACTGTTGACTGGTTGTTGTTGTTTCTTTTTGTTGTACAGATTAATTAAAGTCGCGACAAAAAAGCCTAGATCTTCCTTTACTGTCTTAACCTGTTTCCATCTTTATGCTAAGCTAAGCTAACTGGCGTCCGGCTGAGGCTTCGTATTTATTAAATAGACTCATTTAAGAAGCAAATAAGCAGGAAAATAAATCAGGGTTCTTCCTTTAATGTAATTACCTGTTTTCAGTCTTTATGCTAAGCTAACCGGTTGCTGGCGGTAGCTTCATATTTACTGCACAGACATGAGTGGTATCAATTTGAACATCATAATCTTGGAAAGAAAGGGAATAATATCATTTCCCAAAATGTCAGACTATTCCTTCAAGATAAGACTCATTTAATGAAACTTTGTTTCAATACTTGACCTCATAGATTTTGCCTAAAAATAAACCACGGTTTAAAAACAACAATGGTGGAAATGCAATATTCGTTGTGACTTTTAGTCTCTTTGATTAGCCAGATTAGCTCACGTCAGTCTCTTAACTACAGCCGGTACTCTGAATGATAACGAACCGGTGATCCTGCTCAAAGCATCCAAAGATGTATCAAGAATACATGTTCTCATCAAAGCTCATAGAAACAAACTGACCTAAAAAAGAAAAAAGGCTAAAAAAAAGTCTGGTATATTCTTCAAAATTGCTAAAGCTCAAGCTATTCTGCTCATTTCTGAACATCCATCCAATGAAGCAGGAGACTAGAGTAGCACTGCGCTGCATATAACATAGAAGCTAACCTCACTGGCTCAGTGGTGCTTTTCTAAAAGCAGGGCATCTACACACATTTCTTACACTACGACCGTACATACGTACAAATGGGATTCTCAACATGGTGACCTGGAAACAGAAGCTTCCATCGTCACTTCAGGTTACAATTCGTCCCCATTTGAAAACTATATTCATTGAAACTGGCATTTCAAAATTGAGAGAAAATAGCAAAAGAAATAACAAAAACTGACCACGATTCAATGACTACGTTTACAAGCAACAAATGTTTTGAAAAAGACAATATGTGTTTACATTGCTGATAAAACTGAATATTCCACAAATATTCCTGCCGTTCATATTCAGATATTATATATATATGTATATATATATACATATATACATCTGTATATATATATATATATGTATATGTATACAGATGTATATATGTATATATATACATACATATATATATATATATATACATACAGATGTATATATGTATGTATATACATATATATATATATATACATACAGATGTATATATGTATATACATATATATATATATACACATGTCCAAAGAATGATCCTAGAACCTGAACAATATCAACATATCACACATGTTTTACTCTCAACATGACCCATTCACAATAATTCAGTATATCCAAACTGAATATGTCTACATGAACAATATCAAATTGAGAATATTGTCATATTCAGAATAATAGTGGAATATTATTGTGCATGTAAACGTAGTCAATGAAAGTTAAATGTGGTTTCTGGTAAAAGTAAGAGATTTCAGTGCATTGGTAATGAGTTATCACACTCTGAAGGCAACACATTTAGCACGGCTATTCATCTGCTTTAACAACGTGGCCGACTTCGTACACCCGGACCTCCAGCCCGTCTGTACGAAGTGAGAGCTGCTCTAAAAGTACTGACACATTAAGAAATGTAGTTGTTTGCATAGCATTTGGCCTGGTTGTACCATCGTCTACTGGAGACTCGAGGAGAAAATATGAATGCCAAACACTAAAATTGTAAAATATCAGAATTTGGCAGAAACTAACCAGAGACTGGAGTTCTAAAATGAGATGAAACAGTCTTTAAGGGAAAGAAATCGTAACTCAAGGCAACATGAAGCTGACAGACATGCAATGTTATCCAATGACCTACAAAAACCCTTCTATTGACCTCTTTACACCTAGCATTAAAATGTGTCTCATATCCAGAGTGTATCTAGATGCGATTCAACCTGATGACCTTTACTGAACTGGAATCAATCAATCACTCTGTTCGGCTCAGACAACCGAACGTCACTTCCTCCTCCTGTTTGTACTGAGCTCGGAATGTTCTCCACCATTTACTGAACCACTTCTTTAGAAATGGCTCAGTTGTGATGTGAATTGCGAAGTTTCCCTTGTATACTTTTGTCAGACCAAATAAAAATAGACACTCGGTCTGGTCTTGACTCCATCCATGAATGTCCTGAAAATCCATCTTGATAAACTTTCTTGCGAGTAGCTTAGCTTGCTAACTTGCTAACAGTTGTTGAAGAAAACCATCATATAACTTGTGAATCCAACTGTTGTTACAATCTTAACTTCCATGATTGCAGTAAACACGAGTGTTCCTCTTATGTCAAAATATCCAGAATCATTTGAGACGTGAAACCTCATATCACAAGTAAACAGTTAACATAACGTGGTATGTAACACATATTCTGGGACCAAACAACATTCTTGAGAAGAGATTAGAAGCAGACAGAGGGGCACCAACCCAACAACATTCTTAAGAAGAGATTAGGGGCAGACACACGGGCATCAACCAAACAACATTCTTGAGAGGTGAGCACAGCAAAAGAGGCGTGCATTTAGACTATAAAAGGGATCTGAGGACAGTACGATTTGGAATCTGTTTCGATACGCCAAGTTCGTGTGATGTTGACGAATATGCATTAAAACAATTCCCGCTGGTTGCAACTTCAGTTCGCCGTCTCGTCTCTTCATTTTGCCACAACATAATTGCTTCTTCGTGCAAGTCCTGCAAGATCACGTGTTTGCGCTCACATGAATGTTGTATGCGGATTGAAAAAGCAGTCGTGTTTACACACGTGTTCAGTGTGGTTAAATAGGTGGTTGATCAGATCACAATCCATCCTCAATGCGTGTTGGGTGCATTCACACCTGTACTTTCAAGAGGTCGGGCTCTATCCGATTGCAATCCGATCACCCAAACCGCATTTTAATGCCAGGCGTAAAGGGGATTCTGTGATGCAAGGACTAAGTGGCGTTGATTTTGTTTGCGTTCCAGTTATGAAATCCTGAAGTTGTCAGGAGGATCGCAGAGCTTAAACGGCTCCTTTGATCACTGGTTCCCTATTGAGATACGTGGCCCAGTACACCAGGTTGAAGGTCCCAAACAGCACCGGGAACACGATTCTGGACATCTTGTCGATCTTGCTCACACTGTTGTAGGTCTTTTTGGGGTCCGGGGCCTTGGTTTCAGAGGGTTTGAGCAGAACAGCCGTGCTGTTGGAAATGGTGGAGATGGACGCGTCCTTCATGAGGTTGGTTGTGTAATTCACACCGGACGAACAGGTGTTGTTTGGCTTTTTAGACAGCGCCAAAGGGTCCTTCTTCTGTGGGAGAATGAAACGCATTGATTGAGCCAACACACAATTCTGCTGCACATTCATCGAAGATAATGAAACAGGTAGGTGACAACACAGCCACACACATACACAACAACACAAAGAGAAGAATGAAAGACGGCCAGTGAAGGTTGAAAGTGTGGATCGATGTCCTTGGGCAGTAATGAACCGGCACTGTGCCACAACACTGGACGACTGAACTCTGAATTCATTGATCCACCGATTCATTGCTTACTTTGTTATCATGTGTGACTCCTTTCCTCCGTTTCCACAAAGAAGAGACAATGAATAGAGTCGAGAAGAAAAGAAAAGCCTGAACCCACAGAAGTGTTTCAAGAGCTGATGTGATGTTAATCCGTAATGTAACAAGCTGGAAAACAGCAGATTTCAGGAGAAATATTATATTTATTGTTCTGTGTGTGACCATGGTTGCTTGTGTAAGCCTGTGTGACTGAGTTTGTAAGTCGTTTCTTTCTAAAGCTTAGTTTATACTCGGTGTAGTGAAGCTGGCTCAAGAAAATGACGTAATCACGGCACTTGGTCATGCACCTCTGAAATTTTGCAACTCAAGTGACTGCTCAAAATATTTCACTGATAAAAACACTATTTACACGTCTAGAGATTAAACTAAATCGGCCAATTCTTGCCACTCCAGATCTGTACTAAGGCATAGATCTGTACTAAGGCATAGATCTGTGCTAAGGCATAGATCTGTGCTAAGGCATAGATCTGTAGTAAGGCATAGATCTGTACTAAGGCATAGATCTGTAGTAAGGCATAGATCTGTAC
>JAFEUB010000371.1:195000-222500 GCA_024529925.1 Ophthalmolycus amberensis
GCCCCCCCCCCCGTGTCTCCCAGCCAATCCCTGAGCTGTGACATCGCTCGGTGAAAGCACAGCTGACGGGCCTGCGTACGGATTAACCACAGACCCGCTGATGAGTGTTTCTTTGCTTCCTCTCTGCTCTCGGCCTCAGAGACAGCTGGCTGTGTGTGGGAGGCACATTCATTGTTCTCTATGTTTGAATGATTATAGATCTATATTCTTGGGATGGCACACGCTGTAATAACACAGAGCTGAACGATGGGGGTGGAAGCTGTGAGGACGCTTCAGTTCTCCATCGACAGATGAAGACAACAGCGCAAGTGTCCTCGTGCAGCAGTGACACAAGCCAACACATGCATGGCCACTATGATGATGAAAGGTCATGTTAAGACAATGAACGCTAACGACGGCAGACACCATCGCTCTGCTGTTATTAGAGACGTGATGGACTACAGAGAGCTTTTGACTGCTGTTAAATGGCGTAAAGCGTTTTAGTGCCCGGGGTGAGCAGCGTATGAAGTGGTGCCTTTAGACTATTAGCAACATTTGATAATGATGACGTCGGCATTAAAAATGGTCCATAACTCAGACGCCCCAGTGTAGGCTATGAGCGTAATAATGGTGCCGGCTCCTCCGCTGTACCTCGGCTGGTGTAGATGTCCTCCGTCCCTGCAGTCTGCCCGATCAGATGGTATTGGTTGAGCCGCGAGCCTTCTTCTGCCACCACCACCGACTTCGCTGCTCCCTGAGTCCACGTGTAGACCACCTCGGACACCGGGTACGCATCTATGGAACCACACGGCACAAGGACGCACTTCACTGCAGCATCTGTTGCTCATTAAATGTTCTTGATCAACAGTTTGTTTTATTATTTGAATTAATATCTGAATCTTTGTTGAGCTGAAAAGGCATAAATATTCACCGGCTCAGCATCTCAAAAGTTAGGGATTGATTTGAAAAAAGATCATATTTTCTATCTGCATTCATGACGTCATCGCTTATTCATGTTGACGAAGAGGACGAGTTATTGTTTTTAAAAAGGTGATTTAATAACAATTAAATACAATTGTTTTAATTAATTAAAAAGTTGAAATGCGTTGAATCAGTTTATTAAACTTCAGGATTTTATTCCAGGATTGGTAATGTTTTTAGGGTGATGGGGGGAGGGCTCTTAGATACGAGTAGGAGGAGTTTTAAGGAACACTGACCTATGATGAACATCCTGACAGTGTTAGACCACACTGCTGAGACTTCAGGATGAACTGAGTAAGAGCACGATATATTAATATTTACTGCCAACGTTGTCGTGAATTCTTCTAGAAGGTTTATGAAACAACGCAGCAGATATTTAAGATGCTGGTCCAGATCAGAAGATCAGTAAATAGTACATCACATGTAGAAAACACATTAATCACACACACACACGCGTATACAGCTCCTGACGTGTGGAGGCTAAAATTCAAAGTCACTTTGGATAAAAGCTTCTGTCGATGTCATGTGGATCAAAACAAAATCACTTCCTGATTTCCAAAACACACGCACGCGCGCGCGTGCGCACACACACACACACACACACACACACACACACAGGACGTGCGTGCGTTGGGTTGATCACGTTCTTGTTCTCTCAGCTTTAGTTGTTCCTTCCTCTCTCAGCAGAGATGAGTTTGATGAATGACATGTTACGTGAGTGCCGTTATGTAAGAGTTGTGTTTTCAGGTACTTTGTCATATTTGGCTGCTGCTCCGCTGAACCTTCACATCACACGGTTCACTGTAGTCTCCACCACCAGCATCCACTCTTTGTTCTCATTGTGGTTCTTTGGTGTATTCTGCTGCAGGGTTCTAGCTTCATTGTGGTTCTCTGGTGTACTCTGCTGCAGGGTTCTAGCTTCATTGTGGTTCTCCGGTGTATTGCTGCAGGGTTCTAGCTTCATTGTGGTTCTCCGGTGTATTGCTACAGGGTTCTAGCTTCATTGTGGTTCTCTGGTGTATTGCTGCAGGGTTCTGGCTTCATTGTGGTTCTCTGGTGTATTCTGCTGCAGGGTTCTGGCTTCATTGTGGTTCTCTGGTGTATTCTGCTGCAGGGTTCTGGCTTCATTGTGGTTCTCCGGTGTATTCTGCTGCAGGGTTCTGGCTTCATTGTGGTTCTCTGGTGTATTGCTGCAGGGTTCTAGCTTCATTGTGGTTCTCCGGTGTATTCTGCTGCAGGGTTCTGGCTTCATTGTGGTTCTCCGGTGTATTGCTGCAGGGTTCTGGCTTCATTGTGGTTCTCTGGTGTATTGCTGCAGGGTTCTGGCTTCATTGTGGTTCTCTGGTGTATTCTGCTGCAGGGTTCTGGCTTCATTGTGGTTCTCTGGTGTATTGCTGCAGGGTTCTGGCTTCATTGTGGTTCTCTGGTGTATTGCTGCAGGGTTCTGGCTTCATTGTGGTTCTCTGGTGTATTGCTGCAGGGTTCTGGCTTCATTGTGGTTCTCTGGTGTATTCTGCTGCAGGGTTCTGGCTTCATTGTGGTTCGCTGGTGTATTGCTGCAGGGTTCTAGCTTCATTGTGGTTCTCTGGTGTATTGCTGCAGGGTTCTAGCTTCATTGTGGTTCTCCGGTGTATTGCTGCAGGGTTCTGGCTTCATTGTGGTTCTCTGGTGTATTGCTGCAGGGTTCTGGCTTCATTGTGGTTCTCTGGTGTATTCTGCTGCAGGGTTCTGGCTTCATTGTGGTTCTCTGGTGTATTGCTGCAGGGTTCTGGCTTCATTGTGGTTCTCCGGTGTATTGCTGCAGGGTTCTAGCTTCATTGTGGTTCTCCGGTGTATTCTGCTGCAGGGTTCTGGCTTCATTGTGGTTCTCTGGTGTATTCTGCTGCAGGGTTCTGGCTTCATTGTGGTTCTCCGGTGTATTCTGCTGCAGGGTTCTGGCTTCATTGTGGTTCTCCGGTGTATTCTGCTGCAGGGTTCTAGCTTCATTGTGGTTCTCTGGTGTATTGCTGCAGGGTTCTAGCTTCATTGTGGTTCTCTGGTGTATTCTGCTGCAGGGTTCTGGCTTCATTGTGGTTCTCCGGTGTATTCTGCTGCAGGGTTCTAGCTTCATTGTGGTTCTCCGGTGTATTCTGCTGCAGGGTTCTGGCTTCATTGTGGTTCTCTGGTGTATTCTGCTGCAGGGTTCTGGCTTCATTGTGGTTCTCCGGTGTATTCTGCTGCAGGGTTCTGGCTTCATTGTGGTTCTCCGGTGTATTCTGCTGCAGGGTTCTAGCTTCATTGTGGTTCTCCGGTGTATTGCTGCAGGGTTCTGGCTTCATTGTGGTTCTCTGGTGTATTGCTGCAGGGTTCTGGCTTCATTGTGGTTCTCTGGTGTATTCTGCTGCAGGGTTCTGGCTTCATTGTGGTTCTCCGGTGTATTCTGCTGCAGGGTTCTAGCTTCATTGTGGTTCTCTGGTGTATTGCTGCAGGGTTCTGGCTTCATTGTGGTTCTCTGGTGTATTCTGCTGCAGGGTTCTGGCTTCATTGTGGTTCTCCGGTGTATTCTGCTGCAGGGTTCTGGCTTCATTGTGGTTCTCTGGTGTATTCTGCTGCAGGGTTCTGGCTTCATTGTGGTTCTCCGGTGTATTCTGCTGCAGGGTTCTGGCTTCATTGTGGTTCTCTGGTGTATTGCAGGGTTCTGGCTTCATTGTGGTTCTCCGGTGTATTCTGCTGCAGGGTTCTGGCTTCATTGTGGTTCTCTGGTGTATTCTGCTGCAGGGTTCTGGCTTCATTGTGGTTCTCTGGTGTATTCTGCTGCAGGGTTCTGGCTTCATTGTGGTTCTCTGGTGTATTCTGCTGGAGGGTTCTGGCTTCATTGTGGTTCTCCGGTGTATTCTGCTACAGGGTTCTGGCTTCATTGTGGTTCTCTGGTGTATTCTGCTGCAGGGTTCTAGCTTCATTGTGGTTCTCCTGGTGTATTGCTGCAGGGTTCTGGCTTCATTGTGGTTCTCTGGTGTATTCTGCTGCAGGGTTCTAGCTTCATTGTGGTTCTCTGGTGTATTCTGCTGCAGGGTTCTGGCTTCATTGTGGTTCTCTGGTGTATTCTGCTGCAGGGTTCTGGCTTCATTGTGGTTCTCTGGTGTATTCTGCTGCAGGGTTCTAGGCTTCATTGTGGTTCTCTGGTGTATTCTGCTGCAGGGTTCTGGCTTCATTGTGGTTCTCTGGTGTATTCTGCTGCAGGGTTCTGGCTTCATTGTGGTTCTCTGGTGTATTCTGCTGCAGGGTTCTGGCTTCATTGTGGTTCTCTGGTGTATTCTGCTGCAGGGTTCTGGCTTCATTGTGGTTCTCTGGTGTATTCCTGCTGCAGGGTTCTGGCTTCATTGTGGTTCTCTGGTGTATCCTGCTGCAGGGTTCTGGCTGCAGGATGCATGTATTGCTATCACTGCCACGAGCATCATGCTGGCGTTGTAGACATCGACAGAACATTGTGGTTTTCCTTCCTTCATCACACAGTGAAGCAGCGGTCGTTGCAAACACACCTGGAGGAGATCTGTTCTCCACCTTCTTGGTGGTTTTGGTCTTTTCATGGCATTGAAAGACAAAAAGAACTACAGGAAGTGTTTGTGTCGACACAGCGTATAAACTTAAACTGTATTTATTCACATCGCCCCTTTTGTGCAAAACTGCAATACAAGGATGTTACTTATACAGGTGTACGGAAATATAGATACACTCGAGTATGATATTATGTTTTATGTGTCAATACTCAAGAACACTTTAATTCCTGACAGTCAGAGGTTAGCGGCAGACAGACAGCAGAGCCCTGATGGTGATCTAGTATATGGAGGCGTGTCTCTGTACAAGCCTTGCTTACAGTAACATCCCTTACTGCTCGATGCTCTACAGTCTAGGAGGAGTGAACAGCATCGTGTCTCGGATATCGGATATATTTCGTGATCAAAGGATGTAAAATGATGGAAAACACGTTTCATTTCCTGTAAACATTTTCACAATAAAAGTCCCTGGTTATTTCTGCTGCTTACTCCTGCAGATTTAGTAACTTGTTTTATTGAGGCTAGCCGCTAACAAAGCGCCGCTAACCTGGTGAGACACACATCACAGAGAAGGCCCTGGTTGTTTCAAAGCTGTTGTTATGAAGCAGCAGAATCAGTAACTAAAGGACTCAGCTCTCCTCTCTACGTGGGAGGAAGATGACGGAGATCTGAACTCAGTGTGACCTCGGCATGTGGTCTGATCGGATCCCGTGAGGGTCAGATCTGATCCCGGAGCGGACACACTAAGGCGCTCAGACCTTTCACCCGCGTTGCTTCTTTACACGGAGATTAACTGGGCGTCACTGTTTGGATCTGATGTCATCACTTTGAGCGTTTCACAGTACGCAGATGTTACAGATGTTGGGTGTGGATGTCGGCACACGTTTGAATTCTAGCTGCTTGTTTTAAAGACGCTCTTGATTCGGTGTCCCTCGTTGATTTGCTGATTTTTAAACACACATCATGTCATTCATACAGAAGTTCATCTCAAACAGCTCTCGTTCTCTCGTTCACACATTCATGATGTCGACGCTCTAGATCTGTAGTTCAGTGTCCGATGGAACAGCATTAATCCAACAGTTAGCAGACAGCGCTGTAGATCGACCGCCGTCCACCAGACTGAGGGTCATCGTCTCAACACGTCTCTGTAGAACCGCGTTACGTGAGCGGTGGATCTCTTATTGTCTGAATGATTTTGTCCACATTTGAAGTGGAGGACTCTTGCTGGTTTGTCCACATGATCAACATTATCTTTAACACCTTTAAATCATTTCTAACACTCAACCTTTAAAGGTAGATATGACAAGACCACACTAGCGTTGACCTATAAACACGATATTTGCTGACGTTCTTTTTCTGCTGTATTATTTACATTCAGTAACTCAATTCAGTAACTTTGGGAAAAACTATTTTTGGGGAATGTCCCAGCTCAAAGATACAAACATTGGTGTCGATGTAAATGTAGTTGCGTAGTGAGAGATTTGAGGACGGTACACATGCAGCTCGTCACAAACCTAAAGCACGCTAGGCTATCCGTTAGCTCTGCTGACCTCTGACCTCCATCGGCTAACAAAGAGGAACCGTACGGGAGGTTCTCACCATGAGCAGGAGACCAATAGGACATGGACTGAAAACCATTTCTGGTGAAGTTACAGAATGCAAACACTAGACGCTACACCGGCATAAATATATCCCACAATGCAATGCAGTAGGGACAAAGACGTTGATAACGGACGATGGCGGACAGCTCTTTGACGTCATTAAAGTGTGATGTGATATATTCTTTGAACTTCAGCCTCCTGTGACCAAAACAACAAACACTTAAAATATTGACCTTTTCTTTTTACCTGTTCTTATGTCACAAATACCGGAGAGAAAAACATCTAAATCAGATTTAGAAAACGTTTCACCAGAATTCCTGTTGCTGTTCTTTAGAGTTTGTCCAAACTTGTGTTGAGCTTTGAGCTCGTGTGTCTCTTGATATATAAACTCGGTATAAGATCGCTGGAGGTCTGCAGATTGAATGTTAACACATCTGGAGTGATGGTGTCAGATTTCAACATGTCGACCCAGAGAAACAAACATTGAAATGCGACGGAGCGAAATAAAAGATGACTGAGAACATAAACCCTTTGAAGGGTCTCTTATTGAGTCACATTAAGAGGATGTCGAGCCGGACCACATAGAACCGTTGGTTCTAAAAGGAGACCCACATGAGAGGTGATGAACAGAGGACAGGTCTACTGGAGCTCAGAGCCTCCAGCTCATGGTGAGTGCTGTCCATTAGCTCAGGATTAGTGAGGGTTAATGGAGGAAACAGGATATACCGCGACTTTTACAATTCATAAACTCACATGTAGGTTTAAAAAAAGCTTTTCCATGGAGTTCTTCTTATTCTTAGTGAGCGTCCGACAGTTTCTGTTTGATACGGAGCAGTTACTCCGAAGAGATAATACTCTTCTCTAATAAATATAATATATATATATTATATATGATAATGTGAACAAGTGAAATATATTACATCAATCCTTCTGTTTTGGCTGAATTACTTTGTGAGCTTTTTTAGATATTTACATTTATTTGTTAATTTATCTATTACCAATCAAATGTATAGTTTTAAGTTTATTAAAGTCTTGGGTGGTTTTTGGCTTTGTGACTAAATGTATTCAGGTTTCAAACCAAATGTAAAACAAACTTTAAGCAAATTTCCAGAAAATAAGCAAAAGAAAATATGGATCCATGCTCATTTGTAGTTGTGTAACGAACCGTTGGACGGATTCTCCTCACAGATTATTGGCCCAGTTTACCGTTAACCATCAGTGTAAATAAAGTTTTGCCGTTAACCATCAGAGTGTAAATAAAGTTTTAACGTTAACATCAGAGTGTAAATAAAGTTTTAACATGAACCATCAGAGTGTAAATAAAGTTTTAACGTTAACAACAGAGTGTAAATAAAGTTTAACGTTAACCATCAGAGTGTAAATAAAGTTTATCGTTAACCATCAGTGTAAATAAAGTTTAACGTTAACCATCAGAGTGTAAATAAAGTTTAACGTTAACCATCAGAGTGTAAATAAAGTTTACCATTAACCATCAGAGTGTAAATAAAGTTTTAACGTTAACCATCAGAGTGTAAATAAAGTTTATCGTTAACCATCAGAGTGTAAATAAAGTTTAACGTTAACCATCAGAGTGTAAATAAAGTTTTAACGTTAACCATCAGAGTGTAAATAAAGTTTATCGTTAACCATCAGAGTGTAAATAAAGTTTAACGTTAACCATCAGAGTGTAAATAAAGTTTTAACGTTAACCATCAGAGTGTAAATAAAGTTTATCGTTAACCATCAGAGTGTAAATAAAGTTTATCGTTAACCATCAGAGTGTAAATAAAGTTTAACGTTAACCATCAGAGTGTAAATAAAGTTTATCATTAACCATCAGAGTGTAAATAAAGTTTAACGTTAACCATCAGAGTGTAAATAAAGTTTAACGTTAACCATCAGAGTGTAAATAAAGTTTTAACGTTAACATCAGAGTGTAAATAAAGTTTTAACGTTAACCATCAGAGTGTAAATAAAGTTGAACGTTAACCATCAGAGTGTAAATAAAGTTTAACGTTAACCATCAGAGTGTAAATAAAGTTTAACGTTAACCATCAGAGTGTAAATACAGTTTATCCTCAACCATCAGAGTGTAAATAAAGTTTAACGTGAACCATCAGAGTGTAAATAAAGTTTTAACGTTAACATCAGAGTGTAAATAAAGTTTTAACGTTAACCATCAGAGTGTAAATAAAGTTTAACGTTAACCATCAGAGTGTAAATAAAGTTTTAACGTTAACATCAGAGTGTAAATAAAGTTTAACGTTAACCATCAGAGTGTAAATAAAGTTTATCGTTAACCATCACAGTGTAAATAAAGTTTAACGTTAACCATCAGAGTGTAAATAAAGTTTAACGTTAACCATCAGAGTGTAAATAAAGTTTTAATCGTTAACATCAGAGTGTAAATAAAGTTTAACGTTAACCATCACAGTGTAAATAAAGTTTAACGTTAACCATCAGAGTGTAAATAAAGTTTTACGTTAACCATCAGAGTGTAAATAAAGTTTTTACGTTACCATCACAGTGTAAATAAAGTTTAACGTTAACCATCAGAGTGTAAATAAAGTTTAACGTTAACCATCAGAGTGTAAATAAAGTTTTAACGTTAACATCAGAGTGTAAATAAAGTTTATCGTTAACCATCAGAGTGTAAATAAAGTTTAACGTTAACCATCAGAGTGTAAATAAAGTTTTAATGTTAACATCAGAGTGTAAATAAAGTTTAACGTTAACCATCACAGTGTAAATAAAGTTTATCGTTAACCATCACAGTGTAAATAAAGTTTAACGTTAACATCAGAGTGTAAATAAAGTTTATCGTTAACCATCACAGTGTAAATAAAGTTTAACGTTAACCATCAGAGTGTAAATAAAGTTTAACGTTAACCATCACAGTGTAAATAAAGTTTATCGTTAACCATCAGAGTGTAAATAAAGTTTAACGTTAACATCAGAGTGTAAATAAAGTTTATCGTTAACCATCAGAGTGTAAATAAAGTTTAACGTTAACCATCAGAGTGTAAATAAAGTTTTAACGTTAACATCAGAGTGTAAATAAAGTTTAACGTTAACCATCAGAGTGTAAATAAAGTTTAACGTTAACATCAGTGTAAATAAAGTTTATCGTTAACCATCACAGTGTAAATAAAGTTTAACGTTAACCATCAGAGTGTAAATAAAGTTTTAACGTTAACATCACAGTGTAAATAAAGTTTAACGTTAACCATCAGAGTGTAAATAAAGTTTAACGTTAACCATCAGAGTGTAAATAAAGTTTTAACGTTAACCATCAGAGTGTAAATAAAGTTTATCGTTGTTGGGGTCTGAGCATATGGCTACAACATGTGCTGTGGACAAAGAGAATCAGGCCTTCGCTTTTGCAAGCAAAGGTTTCATCCTGATTGTGGTTTGATAAGAGCAAACCTCCTCTGAAGGAATTTCACATTAGGGTGTGAATTTCCCCCCCCCAAAAAACCATGGTCACCTGAATGCACCGCTGCAATCCCATTGGCCGAGGGCCAAGAGACCCCAGGACCCCTGTGGTTCAACCACTGTTCTACAAAACTGCCGGCAACTCACATTTCTCCGCTTTTCCACCAATCCCTCCGGGATAGAAGGAAGCACGCAAACGCTCTCTCTTCGCCCCGGACCTCCGTCCCGGCTACAGAAGATTCAGCTTTCCCCCTCCAGCGCCACGCTAGCGACGCTGGCCACGAGGAAGCAACGGCCTTCCCCCCTCATCAAACCCTGACAGGAACACACGCCATTTCGCTGGACGAAACAGACAGTGCTCCATTCTGAGTTAAGGCCTTATCCCGCTGGAACGAATCACTTCCGCGATCCGTTTCTCCGCTTTTTCTTTTTGTGTACACATTCCGGCCGAAGGAAGACGCTAAGCCTCACTCCTTCTCCGACGATTCCCGGGAAGACGCGCCGACACGCCGCCTCACCCGAAGTTAACCTGTCCTCTCTGCAGCGAGTACAGATCGGACCTGCGTTTGCTCCAGAGCGAGCTACGCCACGACGGACCGAAACAGCGCCAGCTCAAACGCCGCGCTGAGAAGCAGCCCCCCTTCCTGACGAGGATAAAAGGACAACTTTGCCACGAACACACTCCAACTTTGCCACGACGCATCGACAAGTAAGGTTCATTGCATCTGGGCATAGCTTAGCTTAAATTAACTTAAGTTTAATTCAGGCCATTCATTTATACGTTGATATTCCCGTGTTTTTGTGTGTTTAAGTTACTGTCGCGTGATATCGAGGTATTGCGCAACTCCATGAGCGACCACAAGAGCCGCTCTATGGTACATTCCCGTATTCTGTGTGTGTTGAGACACTGTCGCATTATACGGAGGTATTTACGCAATCGTTACGGACCAGAGAAGCTCCGTTGCATTGTGTATTAACTGCTATGACTGTTTGCTTGGGATTTATTGTTTTATTTTCATTTGTTTTATTTCACTTCGTGTGGTATTTTCTCCTCATTAAATCAGCTCTGTGAGTGAAGTGTGGAATCTCGGCTATCGTACATAACTGCCGGCAGTTCTACCGACAACGGCACTTTGTGTACGATACGGCCAGCGATACACATTCTCACTACAACGCGGACCGCACGCAGAAGTTTGATTCATGACCCCCACCTTTGCTCTCTTTCTTGTCTCTCTCCTAACTCACACGCACATAGTCTGCCCCTGGGTAACCCCGTTCAATCGATCGCCTCACAACACACGTGTGCATCGGCACACGTGATTACATACAGCAGTCTCACCGCCATTTTGTCCGAGTCACTCGACTCCGCCATCTGGTGGTAGTTTAGCTGTAGTATCTTTAAGGCCCCTCCCCTTTTGTCCGCGTCACTCGATGCCGCCATCTTTGTAGTCTTTAGCCGTAGCTGTAAGACCCCCACCTTCCTTTTCACCCACAGACCCACACACACACACTGATATACACCCTCATCCATTTTATTCTTTTCTTTAGGTATTAGGCATATAAAATTGTATGATAACGTTTGTTGGTTGCAATATTAATTGATCTGATCATTTATTATTCTGATTTAATAAACCCTGTTATACTTTAAGGAGCAGTCGTCTGTGATTACTTGTGCATATGTATTTGATGAAACTGTATCTAGTAGTCTGTGCTCGAATTCAAACCTTCACTGTCACCGAATGCATAGTCATACGCAGACTATTGACATTAGGAGTGACCACTAATTATGAGACTTAGTTTTATCGTTTGGTTATTGGTCCCTGTTCGCAGGGTGGTGCCCCGTTGTTATTAATAATCATTAATAATTGTTACATACATTAATAATTCTATTGATGTCAAGAATTCAGTTTCTTAAATGCTGATAACCCAACCACGCTCCATTAGTTCCCAACATATTGGTGCCCCGTGTGAGGCTACGTTATTCCAGTTTTGTTACAGTATATATGCACATTAATCCATAATTATTTTTGAATAATTAATTTTCCAAAAAATATTTTTTTTCGAAAACTAATTTTTTTTTCTTCTTTTGAATGATCCAAATTCCTGAAACTTATTTCCCAAAATAGGTAGGCTTTGATATTCAAAATCTTTTCTTATTGTCATTTAATTTTTGATTTTTAATTTTGATTTTTAATCTTAATTTTAATTGAACTTTAATTTCCTTTCCAGGTTTAATTATTCGTTTCATTTCCTAAACTAACAGTCAGCTGTGTAGTAGATTTGATCGTTTATTTGTAAGACCTTGCTTGTTTTCTTAAATCCCTCCAAGAAGTTACACACAGCTGTCACAGGCCCAAAGTGCTAAACCACATTAGCATTTTGTACCTTTGGTTGCCAAGCAGTAGTGATATCGCAGAGTAGTACAGTAGAAATTTGTAAGTCACAGAACTAGGCAATTCACTGTGCTCCTGCATTAACCGAAACACTAACAGTAATTAACATCTAACAGTAGAAATCGTAAGTCATAGAACTAGGCGTTTCACTGAGAACCATAAACACTAACAGTTTCCGTTCTAACACTAGGGAATTAACAACTACTTGGAGTCACGCTCATTAAAGAGAATGAGCGACGAGAAACCCCCCATTCCTGGAGCTGTAGCTCCAGAAGACACCACATTACGAGATGCGGTGGCTGATGTCCTCAGACTCACAGCAAAAGAAAGAGAGTACTTTGCAAAATACACTGCTGTCCTATGCGACGAGCAATTAGAGCAGCTGCTGGCTTATGTAAATAACTCAGCAGGTAAGCCCGAGCGCCTGATTCAGGACGTGATCGGAGCAATACTGCACGCCTATCATCAGAAAATGCAGCTGCAAGCTGCCCGAACCCGGGCACCGAGCGACGAGCAGCAACGCGAGATCTGGACACTCCGAACAGAGGTTCAGGAGTTGTCACGTGACTGTAGAGCCCTACAGTCAGAAAATAGTAGCCGGCGCAATGACCTCAAGGAGGCCAACCTAGTACTCTCTAAGGCATTAGAGAGTAATGACAAACCGAAAGCGCTTCAAGGTGCTCCAGCAGCCCCGGTAGGTACCGCTACCCCCTATCGAGCCTTTCAGCCCAGTCATTTCTTGGTCTCGGCTCCCTCATTCCCCGAGACCCGAACCACCTTGCATTTCTTGAAAGCGACATCCCCAACCAGGAGGAGAGAGGACCAACACCAGGTCCTAGACGGCCCAGGTGGTTTCAAACCCACCTCAGGCGAACGCAATCCTCCACGCAGTTCACGCCCGCGACAAGAACTGACCACCTCCCCCTCAGGGAGGGAGGATGATCGTCGTTACCACCATCGCGAGTATGGAGACTCAGACGACTCGGACGGCCCAGGCCCCATCAACCTTGGAGGCCTGCGCACCCGGCAGATTGAGTCTCTGGCAAAAGACGTAGAGCGTTTCAATCCCGATAATCACGACTCGAGCATCGATGACTACCTAAGGGAGATCGATCGCTGCCTCCTCGACCTATCGCGCCCCTCATCGCGCGAAAAGCTAAAGCTAGTGTGGAAAACCACTGCGCGAAGCGTCCACGCTTTCATGGAAACGCTCCAGCCGAGCATCCGCGACCGCTATTCATCCCTTTGTCACGCCCTTAGGGAGGAGTACTCCCTGTACACCGACCCAGCTTCTGCCACCCTCGGCGCCTTTGCCATTTCCCAGGAAAGGCTAGAGTCTCCGAGAGACCACTTCAGGCGCTTGAGATCTGCGTACCTCCAAGGACGTAACGCCCCAGGTCTAGAAGAAGACCATGCCTTCAAGTCGCTATTCTTGCACAATCGCCACGACAACGTGAGATACGATGTTACTATGCACTGCAGAACGAGTAACCTCACCATGCCAGAGATTAGGAAGTACGCGCAACTTGCATGGGAGACACGCGGTCGGCCGACAAATCGGTACGAAGACACCGCCATCGTCTTAGGCATCCAACAGTCGAGCGACTCCGACCTAGCGTCGGAGGACGACGAGAGGCCTTGGCCTAGCGAGCCCTGGTCACCCCCGAGGAACAGACGACCATGGCGGTCGAAGGACCAACGGAACCAGGGGGGTGGAAGACGCCCTCAAGGGCAACATCAGGTAACACTGACTAGCAGCCCAACTGACTAAGCCAAGTGACCTTTCCCCCTGCTGCCAAGTCGACGTGGTAGGGGGGGGAAAGAGAACTCAGCCCACTTCCGGAAACGACCACTCCCAATTTCGCACCTTGTTCTTCAACCTTCTTGGGCGACCTTGTTCGCAAAGGCAATGCCCGTTATGTATATATCTATACATATTCTTCAGTCTTACTGGGGGGTCATAACACTCTTGCTCTACCCGACTCCGGGTTAGAAACGAGCCTCATGTGTTCCCCCACCTTTTCGCATACACCTCTAAGCTATGCCACAACCTTAGAGGCCCTTCGAGCACCCTGGCTCGTAAGATCTTTTGTCAACTAAGCCTTGTTCTCCTGCTCTGTCAGCATGATCCACCTCCAGCTTGTTCAACGAAGCCACCGCCTTCTTTCAGCCGAGTCACCACCCGGGCCTGTCAAGTCGCCAGTGCCGTAGGTAACTGAACTTGACCTGCGCGCCGGACCTGTCTCCATCTCTAATTAGGAGGGTGGGGGGAGGGAGATATCACCAGCCCGCCATGACACACTCCAGAGTGAAACTGTTCGCGACGTTTCCCTGAGTGCTGGCGGTAACGTGGGATAGCCGCCCTCGCCACTTGAACAGCGCGAGGGGGGTGGGCTCTCTGACAACGGAAACTTAGAGAGATGCACTTCGCAGGAAGTGCACTCTAATCTCGCCAGTGTCGAAACCAACCGGCAGAATGGCGGCTTACTATTGACTACTAACATTTAACTGCATGCTTCAACTCACCCTGTAGACATGCACTAACCGCTAACACATCCAACTTCAACCAGAACAGTTGCATGACCTGAAAAACCATTGCGACTGTAACCTTGTGCTCCACTCTCATAAACAACCCTTTGCATGCTTTATAGACTCTACCAGAAGTAACCAAAGAAGACATAACCTAGGCCGTAGCAGTCAGATTTAACCCAGGACCTCATCGAGAAGGCTCAGCTGTCAACAGCTGGAGCAGCGAAAATCCCAGCCGAGCTAGTCACACTAGCCGTGCTAACGAAATCTGTAAATCTGCTACCACTACTGTTATGCAACCCTCACAGGTACCTCTGGCCTATAGTCTTGGCAACGCAACCCCAATATCGATAGATTCTAAAACTTAGACACAGGACTCGCTCTAAATCTACCAATCAGAGAGAGATAGACGCACATATCAGGTACCAATAGATCCAGAAGCGACAGACTAACTGGATTCCCTCCTATTCATAACACCACGTAGCCAACCTACGACTGCTCCGCCGACGGACTCCAGTCCTGTCTAGGAGTGGAACCAGTAACCACTGTTTGCCCCTCACCTGCTTCTTGTCTTTCTATTCTTTCCTTCTCTCTCTTTTGTGTTTTGTTTTGTTTTATTTGGGTTGTTACTTTCTTTGACACTATGCCGCAAGGCTAGATTATCACAACATCATAATAGCGATTGAATTATTTGGGAATAATGTTTTGCTCACCTATGATTTGAATTGTGTATGATAGTAGATGTAGGTAGAAGTAGTTAAAGTCATCTGCCCAGATGCCACCTTAGTCATCTGCCCAGATGCCAATGAACTCTGAACTTGAACACCATGAACTTGACCACTATGAACCTTGAACTCTATGAACACTGAACACTGCCTGTTTTAACCACTGCTTTTGGTCTCAGGAATACTTGGACTGTCTCACCTCTTCAGGTTTCCCCACCACATGGATGCACGTGCCAGCCCTTGGTTTGCTCTAAAGACCGAAGCCAACACCTCGCTCTTCAGACCAAAGGGGGGATGTTGGGGTCTGAGCATATGGCTACAACATGTGCTGTGGACAAAGAGAATCAGGCCTTCGCTTTTGCAAGCAAAGGTTTCATCCTGATTGTGGTTTGATAAGAGCAAACCTCCTCTGAAGGAATTTCACATTAGGGTGTGAATTTCCCCCCCCCAAAAAACCATGGTCACCTGAATGCACCGCTGCAATCCCATTGGCCGAGGGCCAAGAGACCCCAGGACCCCTGTGGTTCAACCACTGTTCTACAAAACTGCCGGCAACTCACATTTCTCCGCTTTTCCACCAATCCCTCCGGGATAGAAGGAAGCACGCAAACGCTCTCTCTTCGCCCCGGACCTCCGTCCCGGCTACAGAAGATTCAGCTTTCCCCCTCCAGCGCCACGCTAGCGACGCTGGCCACGAGGAAGCAACGGCCTTCCCCCCTCATCAAACCCTGACAGGAACACACGCCATTTCGCTGGACGAAACAGACAGTGCTCCATTCTGAGTTAAGGCCTTATCCCGCTGGAACGAATCACTTCCGCGATCCGTTTCTCCGCTTTTTCTTTTTGTGTACACATTCCGGCCGAAGGAAGACGCTAAGCCTCACTCCTTCTCCGACGATTCCCGGGAAGACGCGCCGACACGCCGCCTCACCCGAAGTTAACCTGTCCTCTCTGCAGCGAGTACAGATCGGACCTGCGTTTGCTCCAGAGCGAGCTACGCCACGACGGACCGAAACAGCGCCAGCTCAAACGCCGCGCTGAGAAGCAGCCCCCCTTCCTGACGAGGATAAAAGGACAACTTTGCCACGAACACACTCCAACTTTGCCACGACGCATCGACAAGTAAGGTTCATTGCATCTGGGCATAGCTTAGCTTAAATTAACTTAAGTTTAATTCAGGCCATTCATTTATACGTTGATATTCCCGTGTTTTTGTGTGTTTAAGTTACTGTCGCGTGATATCGAGGTATTGCGCAACTCCATGAGCGACCACAAGAGCCGCTCTATGGTACATTCCCGTATTCTGTGTGTGTTGAGACACTGTCGCATTATACGGAGGTATTTACGCAATCGTTACGGACCAGAGAAGCTCCGTTGCATTGTGTATTAACTGCTATGACTGTTTGCTTGGGATTTATTGTTTTATTTTCATTTGTTTTATTTCACTTCGTGTGGTATTTTCTCCTCATTAAATCAGCTCTGTGAGTGAAGTGTGGAATCTCGGCTATCGTACATAACTGCCGGCAGTTCTACCGACAACGGCACTTTGTGTACGATACGGCCAGCGATACACATTCTCACTACAACGCGGACCGCACGCAGAAGTTTGATTCATGACCCCCACCTTTGCTCTCTTTCTTGTCTCTCTCCTAACTCACAC
The DNA here is from genome assembly GCA_024529925.1 of Ophthalmolycus amberensis. Classification (NCBI taxonomy): domain Eukaryota; kingdom Metazoa; phylum Chordata; class Actinopteri; order Perciformes; family Zoarcidae; genus Ophthalmolycus; species Ophthalmolycus amberensis. The sequence continues at coordinate 211,837 of JAFEUB010000371.1, forward strand.
GCACATAGTCTGCCCCTGGGTAACCCCGTTCAATCGATCGCCTCACAACACATGTGTGCATCGGCACACGTGATTACATACAGCAGTCTCACCGCCATTTTGTCCGAGTCACTCGACTCCGCCATCTGGTGGTAGTTTAGCTGTAGTATCTTTAAGGCCCCTCCCCTTTTGTCCGCGTCACTCGACGCCGCCATCTTTGTAGTCTTTAGCCGTAGCTGTAAGACCCCCACCTTCCTTTTCACCCACAGACCCACACACACACACACACACACACTGATATACACCCTCATCCATTTTATTCTTTTCTTTAGGTATTAGGCATATAAAATTGTATGATAACGTTTGTTGGTTGCAATATTAATTGATCTGATCATTTATTATTCTGATTTAATAAACCCTGTTATACTTTAAGGAGCAGTCGTCTGTGATTACTTGTGCATATGTATTTGATGAAACTGTATCTAGTAGTCTGTGCTCGAATTCAAACCTTCACTGTCACCGAATGCATAGTCATACGCAGACTATTGACATTAGGAGTGACCACTAATTATGAGACTTAGTTTTATCGTTTGGTTATTGGTCCCTGTTCGCAGGGTGGTGCCCCGTTGTTATTAATAATCATTAATAATTGTTACATACATTAATAATTCTATTGATGTCAAGAATTCAGTTTCTTAAATGCTGATAACCCAACCACGCTCCATTAGTTCCCAACATCGTTAACCATCAGAGTGTAAATAAAGTTTAACGTTAACCATCAGAGTGTAAATAAAGTTTTAACGTTAACATCAGAGTGTAAATACAGTTTAACGTTAACCATCACAGTGTAAATAAAGTTTAACGTTAACCATCAGAGTGTAAATAAAGTTTTAACGTTAACATCAGAGTGTAAATAAAGTTTAACGTAAACCATCAGAGTGTAAATAAAGTTTAACGTTAACCATCAGAGTGTAAATACAGTTTATCCTCAACCATCAGAGTGTAAATAAAGTTTAACGTGAACCATCAGAGTGTAAATAAAGTTTTAACGTTAACATCAGAGTGTAAATAAAGTTTTAACGTTAACCATCAGAGTGTAAATAAAGTTTAACGTTAACCATCAGAGTGTAAATAAAGTTTTAACGTTAACATCAGAGTGTAAATAAAGTTTAACGTTAACCATCAGAGTGTAAATAAAGTTTATCGTTAACCATCACAGTGTAAATAAAGTTTAACGTTAACCATCAGAGTGTAAATAAAGTTTAACGTTAACCATCAGAGTGTAAATAAAGTTTTAACGTTAACATCAGAGTGTAAATAAAGTTTAACGTTAACCATCACAGTGTAAATAAAGTTTAACGTTAACCATCAGAGTGTAAATAAAGTTTTACGTTAACCATCAGAGTGTAAATAAAGTTTTTACGTTACCATCACAGTGTAAATAAAGTTTAACGTTAACCATCAGAGTGTAAATAAAGTTTAACGTTAACCATCAGAGTGTAAATAAAGTTTTAACGTTAACATCAGAGTGTAAATAAAGTTTATCATTAACCATCAGAGTGTAAATAAAGTTTAACGTTAACCATCAGAGTGTAAATAAAGTTTTAATGTTAACATCAGAGTGTAAATAAAGTTTAACGTTAACCATCACAGTGTAAATAAAGTTTATCGTTAACCATCACAGTGTAAATAAAGTTTAACGTTAACCATCAGAGTGTAAATAAAGTTTAACGTTAACCATCAGAGTGTAAATAAAGTTTTAACGTTAACATCAGAGTGTAAATAAAGTTTAACGTTAACCATCACAGTGTAAATAAAGTTTAACGTTAACCATCAGAGTGTAAATAAAGTTTTACGTTAACCATCAGAGTGTAAATAAAGTTTTTACGTTACCATCACAGTGTAAATAAAGTTTAACGTTAACCATCAGAGTGTAAATAAAGTTTAACGTTAACCATCAGAGTGTAAATAAAGTTTTAACGTTAACATCAGAGTGTAAATAAAGTTTATCGTTAACCATCAGAGTGTAAATAAAGTTTAACGTTAACCATCAGAGTGTAAATAAAGTTTTAATGTTAACATCAGAGTGTAAATAAAGTTTAACGTTAACCATCACAGTGTAAATAAAGTTTATCGTTAACCATCACAGTGTAAATAAAGTTTAACGTTAACATCAGAGTGTAAATAAAGTTTATCGTTAACCATCACAGTGTAAATAAAGTTTAACGTTAACCATCAGAGTGTAAATAAAGTTTAACGTTAACCATCACAGTGTAAATAAAGTTTATCGTTAACCATCAGAGTGTAAATAAAGTTTAACGTTAACATCAGAGTGTAAATAAAGTTTATCGTTAACCATCAAAGTGTAAATAAAGTTTAACGTTAACCATCAGAGTGTAAATAAAGTTTTAACGTTAACATCAGAGTGTAAATAAAGTTTAACGTTAACCATCAGAGTGTAAATAAAGTTTAACGTTAACATCAGTGTAAATAAAGTTTATCGTTAACCATCACAGTGTAAATAAAGTTTAACGTTAACCATCAGAGTGTAAATAAAGTTTTAACGTTAACATCACAGTGTAAATAAAGTTTAACGTTAACCATCAGAGTGTAAATAAAGTTTAACGTTAACCATCAGAGTGTAAATAAAGTTTTAACGTTAACATCAGAGTGTAAATAAAGTTTATCGTTAACCATCAGAGTGTAAATAAAGTTTAACGTTAACCATCAGAGTGTAAATAAAGTTTTAACGTTAACATCAGAGTGTAAATACAGTTTAACGTTAACCATCACAGTGTAAATAAAGTTTAACGTTAACCATCAGAGTGTAAATAAAGTTTTAACGTTAACATCAGAGTGTAAATAAAGTTTAACGTTAACCATCAGAGTGTAAATAAAGTTTAACGTTAACCATCAGAGTGTAAATACAGTTTATCCTCAACCATCAGAGTGTAAATAAAGTTTAACGTGAACCATCAGAGTGTAAATAAAGTTTTAACGTTAACATCAGAGTGTAAATAAAGTTTTAACGTTAACCATCAGAGTGTAAATAAAGTTTAACGTTAACCATCAGAGTGTAAATAAAGTTTTAACGTTAACATCAGAGTGTAAATAAAGTTTAACGTTAACCATCAGAGTGTAAATAAAGTTTATCGTTAACCATCACAGTGTAAATAAAGTTTAACGTTAACCATCAGAGTGTAAATAAAGTTTAACGTTAACCATCAGAGTGTAAATAAAGTTTTAACGTTAACATCAGAGTGTAAATAAAGTTTAACGTTCACCATCACAGTGTAAATAAAGTTTAACGTTAACCATCAGAGTGTAAATAAAGTTTTACGTTAACCATCAGTGTAAATAAAGTTTTTACGTTACCATCACAGTGTAAATAAAGTTTAACGTTAACCATCAGAGTGTAAATAAAGTTTAACGTTAACCATCAGAGTGTAAATAAAGTTTTAACGTTAACATCAGAGTGTAAATAAAGTTTATCGTTAACCATCAGAGTGTAAATAAAGTTTAACGTTAACCATCAGAGTGTAAATAAAGTTTTAATGTTAACATCAGAGTGTAAATAAAGTTTAACGTTAACCATCACAGTGTAAATAAAGTTTATCGTTAACCATCACAGTGTAAATAAAGTTTAACGTTAACATCAGAGTGTAAATAAAGTTTATCGTTAACCATCACAGTGTAAATAAAGTTTAACGTTAACCATCAGAGTGTAAATAAAGTTTAACGTTAACCATCACAGTGTAAATAAAGTTTATCGTTAACCATCAGAGTGTAAATAAAGTTTAACGTTAACATCAGAGTGTAAATAAAGTTTATCGTTAACCATCAGAGTGTAAATAAAGTTTAACGTTAACCATCAGAGTGTAAATAAAGTTTTAACGTTAACATCAGAGTGTAAATAAAGTTTAACGTTAACCATCAGAGTGTAAATAAAGTTTATCGTTAACCATCACAGTGTAAATAAAGTTTAACGTTAACCATCAGAGTGTAAATAAAGTTTAACGTTAACCATCAGAGTGTAAATAAAGTTTTAACGTTAACATCAGAGTGTAAATAAAGTTTAACGTTCACCATCACAGTGTAAATAAAGTTTAACGTTAACCATCAGAGTGTAAATAAAGTTTTACGTTAACCATCAGAGTGTAAATAAAGTTTTTACGTTACCATCACAGTGTAAATAAAGTTTAACGTTAACCATCAGAGTGTAAATAAAGTTTAACGTTAACCATCAGAGTGTAAATAAAGTTTTAACGTTAACATCAGAGTGTAAATAAAGTTTATCGTTAACCATCAGAGTGTAAATAAAGTTTAACGTTAACCATCAGAGTGTAAATAAAGTTTTAATGTTAACATCAGAGTGTAAATAAAGTTTAACGTTAACCATCACAGTGTAAATAAAGTTTATCGTTAACCATCACAGTGTAAATAAAGTTTAACGTTAACATCAGAGTGTAAATAAAGTTTATCGTTAACCATCACAGTGTAAATAAAGTTTAACGTTAACCATCAGAGTGTAAATAAAGTTTAACGTTAACCATCACAGTGTAAATAAAGTTTATCGTTAACCATCAGAGTGTAAATAAAGTTTAACGTTAACATCAGAGTGTAAATAAAGTTTATCGTTAACCATCAGAGTGTAAATAAAGTTTAACGTTAACCATCAGAGTGTAAATAAAGTTTTAACGTTAACATCAGAGTGTAAATAAAGTTTAACGTTAACCATCAGAGTGTAAATAAAGTTTAACGTTAACATCAGTGTAAATAAAGTTTATCGTTAACCATCACAGTGTAAATAAAGTTTAACGTTAACCATCAGAGTGTAAATAAAGTTTTAACGTTAACATCACAGTGTAAATAAAGTTTAACGTTAACCATCAGAGTGTAAATAAAGTTTAACGTTAACCATCAGAGTGTAAATAAAGTTTTAACGTTAACATCAGAGTGTAAATAAAGTTTATCGTTAACCATCAGAGTGTAAATAAAGTTTAACGTTAACCATCAGAGTGTAAATAAAGTTTTAACGTTAACATCAGAGTGTAAATAAAGTTTAACGTTAACCATCAGAGTGTAAATAAAGTTTAACGTTAACATCACAGTGTAAATAAAGTTTATCGTTAACCATCAGAGTGTAAATAAAGTTTAACGTTAACCATCAGAGTGTAAATAAAGTTTTAACGTTAACATCACAGTGTAAATAAAGTTTAACGTTAACCATCAGAGTGTAAATAAAGTTTAACGTTAACCATCAGAGTGTAAATAAAGTTTTAACGTTAACATCAGAGTGTAAATAAAGTTTAACGTTAACCATCACAGTGTAAATAAAGTTTATCGTTAACCATCAGAGTGTAAATAAAGTTTAACGTTAACATCAGAGTGTAAATAAAGTTTATCGTTAACCATCAGAGTGTAAATAAAGTTTAACGTTAACCATCAGAGTGTAAATAAAGTTTTAACGTTAACATCAGAGTGTAAATAAAGTTTAACGTTAACCATCACAGTGTAAATAAAGTTTATCGTTAACCATCAGAGTGTAAATAAAGTTTAACGTTAACATCAGAGTGTAAATAAAGTTTATCGTTAACCATCAGAGTGTAAATAAAGTTTAACGTTAACCATCAGAGTGTAAATAAAGTTTATCGTTAACCATCACAGTGTAAATAAAGTGTGTGTGTGTGTGTGTGTGTGTGTGCGTGTGTGTGTGTGTGTGTGCGTGTGTGTGATACATGTTTCCAGGTGTGTGAGTGCAGACGGAGTTCGTTGAAACTCTTGTTTGACGTTGTTCATTCACAATGAGAAGGTATCAGTGTGGATGTGTCCTGGTGATCGTTTCCTCTAAAGACCTATTTATCTGCTGGAAGGACGCGTTTACTCACAGCTTCCAAATTTGAGGGGACAAGCGTGGGCGTCCATGGGGAAGTCCTCCAGCTGCATGGGACACTCTGCTGAGATGGTCAGTCTGGAGGAAAGAAGTCATGAGACATCATCACTCCTTTCATTTAGGTCGTGTTTAACCAATGAGAAGCCTGCTCCGTCTTCATTGGCTGCCTGTCTGTGGAGCTGAAACAGCAGCAACGAAACAAACCTGAGCAGAGGGCCAGTGAAGCTCAGTGTGATGTGATGCTGCCCCCTGCTGGCCACACAGTGTGATGAACAGACCATAATACTCACACAAGCAGCTCATACTTCCACCTCGCTACGTTTCAGAGGGAAATATTCGACTTGTTTTACTCCTGTTACAACTACAGTAAAGTGACTCGTTTAACTTTTTCAAAGAATCTTATAATAATAATAACTTTATTTACTAAGTACCTAAAAACAGAGTTTACAAAGCAAAGCAATATATCAGCAGCGAGACCCAAGACAAGCAGAAACACTAAACCCATCACTAGTCTGTTGAGAGTGAATGAGACGTGGACGGCGTCGTGGTGACGTCGCTCGTTGGTTTGTGGACGTTTTGAAGCCTCGAGTTCAGTGATTTCGTGTCGTCATTTTGTTTGTTATCAACCAGTGAACAGGAAGTGACCATATCTGGACTGAGGAGTGACGTAGAGGCCTGGCCCTGCAGCGCTCACGCCTCAAAAACACACAAAATACTCACAAAATAGTGAGGCTCAAGGGCTGAATACCTGAGTAGGAGGCATTTATGTGTTGTAAGTATTGAGTTATTGTTTATTAAAACACATCAGTGAGCCTCACTGTTGATCCTTCATCACCATCATCATCATCACACTGTAGTTTGTTTGGATCCAATCCCTCATACGAACACTCACTAGAGCACCAAATGTGGATTCATCCGCCGCTGAAAATAGTCCCTCAAAAACCCTCTTTGTTGATGAAAACTACAGATCAGCTGTGAGAGGAAACAACTGAGGCTGTAACACAACTTGAAATCATATATATATATACATATACATATATATATATATATATATATATATTCTCTGAATGCTTCTCAATAGTTTTGACTTCCAGGTTATTTATGTTGGATATGATATGCCTATTTGTATGAATATTATATTCCATTTCTGCTGAAAAAGATCCTGAAACGCTTCACACTGGCCCTTTAAATGACTTCACACCTGTCCATCGCAGCTGTAACACATCGTGTGAAGCGTGGAGGTGAAGACACGATGTTCCTGTCGTCTCGTTGGTGGAGGATCACGAGGAAAGGCGGAGGGCTTACCTCATAGTGTAGAGCAGCGTCCCGTCGTCTTTCAGCCGCAGCAGCTTGTTCGGCGTCGTCATGTTGTGAGCGATGGATTTCTTCCCGTTGAGGAAGAAGGTGTCCGGAGTCCAGATGTTACTGGCCAGGAGATTATTCAGAGGAAGCATCTCCATCGGGCCTTTGAAGCAAAGCCTTTCATCTTTCCAGCTCTGACGGAAGAACACGTCAATCGTGTATTCCTGCCGGAGCGATCACAGTATCGAGACGTTAGGACTCAAAGACACTTCAATCGATTCGCTCAACTACGACAGACGTGCTCGGGCCATGCAGGAGAAGAACAACACTCGAGATTACAGCTGTGAGGTAACGAGAAAAAGATGTAACATGTACAGGAAAAGAAAGTAGCATGTTCTTTGACATGAAGGTTCTAAATTTACGATAAAGATAAAAACTTTAGGAGAAAAAAAACAGGATATTCTCTAAATAATATTCAATATATTTGTTGGAGTAAGCTCATCTCAGCACAGTGTTCTCCTGCAGTGCACCATCCAATCAAACGTACTTTGCAATCAGAATGAGCACGAAGGACCTCCGGGTGATATGAGCCCGAACTGGGTTCATTCAAAAGAAATGAAGATTCTGATTTGACTTTTTTCATCTTGCACGATTACCCCTTCCATCAGCGATATCATTGTTTACCTACAATCACAGCTGAACAATAAATACTTCACATGTACTTTTACATTTACAAGTTACAAAGATATTTGTGTCGCTGAGCCTCATCCAGTTATTGATCACAACATTCATTCTGTGAATGTTATGAAAGATCAAGCTGCCAATCAGGTAGAATCAGCCGTGACACAGATGCAGTGAATGTGGATGAAATGTAAAGCAGTGACGTGAGTTCTTGTTTTCATAAGTTCAGGTCAAACAAACAGCATTACGTAAATAAAATAATGGCTTCACGTTGAGAATAGGACCTAATAAAAGCAGCTTCTTACCATCTCAGTGTCAGAGACCGGACCGAAGCTCGTCACAAAGATGTTGGTTTTGATCTCCGTCACCTTCTCTGTGAGAACGGATAGAATATGAATTATTATTGAGTCCTGACAATGCATCCGTGGTATGATTAAGTAAGGAGCTACATAGCTAACGACATAGCTTTTGTAGTCGAAAGCTAACGTTACATTGTTTAACAGACTGAAGAGCTCATTGTACTGCACTCTGTGAGGTCACGTTGGTCCAGTGACAGATTTCTGTTGACTTCCTACAGACGGATCATCATTCCTTCATCATCATCATCATCATCATCATCATCATCATCATCCTTCATCATCATCATCATCATCATCATCATCATCATCATCATCCTTCCACTAACGAGGTGTGGACTCTAAAACGTGACGACGTAACGAGTAACGTGACTAACTGAATGACGTGACGAGGTGATGCAACAACGTAACGCAGCAACGTAACGCAACAACGTAACGCAGCAACGTAACGCAACAACGTAACGCAGCAACGTAACGCAGCAACGTAACGCAGCAAAGTAACGCAGCAACGTAACGCAGCAACGTAACGCAGCAACGTAACGCAGCAACGTAACGCAGCAACGTAACGCAGCAACGTAACGCAGCAACGTAACGCAGCAACGTAACGCAGCAACGTAACGCAGCAAAGTAACGCAGCAACGTATCGCAGCAAAGTAACGCAGCAACGTATCGCAGCAACGTAATGCAGCAAAGTAACGCAGCAACGTAACGCAGCAACGTAACGCAGCAACGTATCGCAGCAAAGTAACGCAGCAACGTATCGCAGCAACGTAACGCAGCAACGTAACGCAGCAACGTAACGCAGCAACGTATCGCAGCAACGTAACGCAGCAACGTAACGCAGCAAAGTAACGCAGCAACGTATCGCAGCAACGTAACGCAGCAACGTAACGCAGCAACGTAATCGCAGCAACGTAACGCAGCAACGTAACGCAGCAACGTAACGCAGCAACGTAACGCAGCAACGTATCGCAGCAACGTAACGCAGCAACGTAACGCAGCAACGTAACGCAGCAACGTAACGCAGCAACGTATCGCAGCAACGTAACGCAGCAACGTAACGCAGCAAGGTAACGCAGCAACGTAACGCAGCAACGTATCGCAGCAACGTAACGCAGCAACGTATCGCAGCAACGTAACGCAGCAACGTAACGCAGCAACGTAACGCAGCAACGTATCGCAGCAACGTATCGCAGCAACGTATCGCAGCAACGTAACGCAGCAACGTATCGCAGCAACGTAACGCAGCAACGTAAAGCAGCAACGTAACGCAGCAACGTATCGCAGCAACGTAACGCAGCAACGTAACGCAGCAACGTATCGCAGCAACGTAATGCAGCAACGTAACGCAGCAACGTATCGCAGCAACGTAACGCAGCAACGTAACGCAACAACGTAACGCAACAACGTAACGCAACAACGTAACGCAGCATCGTATCGCAGCAACGTAACGCAGCAACGTATCGCAGCAACGTAACGCAGCAACGTAATGCAGCAACGTATCGCAGCAACGTAACGCAGCAACGTAACGCAGCAACGTAACGCAACAACGTAACGCAACAACGTAACGCAACAACGTAACGCAGCATCGTATCGCAGCAACGTAACGCAGCAACGTAACGCAGCAACGTAACGCAGCAACGTAACGCAGCAACGTATCGCAGCAACGTAACGCAGCAACGTAACGCAGCAACGTAACGCAGCAACGTAACGCAGCAACGTAACGCAGCAACGTATCGCAGCAACGTAACGCAGCAACGTATCGCAGCAACGTATCGCAGCAACGTAACGCAGCAACGTAACGCAGCAACGTAACTACCTTCAATGAATAAACATCGCCCTTAGAGGACTTTCTGAAGCTACGTTACTTAACTTTAAGTCAACGTAGACTTTTGGTTCCACACGGGACAGGAAAGCGGTCTCCTTGGGTTAAAGTCCTGTGTTTTTGGAGCCGTTCTTTGAGGCCTTTCTCGCTCGTCATACTTTCGTTATTTTACCACCTAAGTTTTAATAACGGTCGCTTTGACCAAATGCAAAACAGTTCACACTCAAAATCAATATTCTGCATGTTGACCTCGTCCTGCCTCCCCAGAGTGTGTGTGAGGCTGCTGCTACAGACCTGATGAGCTCACTGACGCTGTGACATCGTGCATCAGTCTTTGTGAGGACACGTGTGCGCCGACTAAAACCTTCTGCACGTTCAACAACAATGAACCTGGTTTACTGCAAGACTCAGGCAGCTCCGTCAGGCCAAGGAGGAGGCCTATGAGGTGGGACAGGATCCTGTACAACCAGACCAGGAACACACTGACGAGGGAGATCAGGCTAAGGGAGGAGAGGACACTTTAGAGGAGCTGCACTGAAAAGCTGGAGAAAAGGTGTTCAGTCAACGACCCCTCTTCAGTGTGGAGAGGCCTGCAAGTCCTCACCAACTACAGGAGACCGATCACTGG